>JAVIAB010000117.1:49453753-49476253 GCA_032433765.1 Megaustenia siamemsis | reverse complement strand
TGTCCAGCAGTTCTTTCAACACCACTAACTTCTGGTTGATAAGAACAGTGACTCCACCGCTTATGTTCTAGAGACGTGTCCAGCAGTTCTCTCTCAACACCACTAACTTCTGGTTGATAAAAACAGTGACTCCACCGCTTATGTTCTAGAGACGTGTCCAGCAGTTCTCTCTCAACACCACTAACTTCTGGTTGATAAAAACAGTGACTCCACCGCTTATGTTCTAGAGACGTGTCCAGCAGTTCTCTCTCAACACCACTAACTCCAGGTTGATCAGAACAGTGACTCCACCGCTTATGTTCTAGAGACGTGTCCAGCAGTTCTCTCTCAACACCACTAACTTCAGGTTGATCAGAACAGTGACTCCACCGCTTATGTTCTAGAGACGTGTCCAGCAGTTCTCTCTCAACACCACTAACTCCAGGTTGATCAGAACAGTGACTCCACCGCTTATGTTCTAGAGACGTGTCCAGCAGTTCTCTCTCAACACCACTAACTCCAGGTTGATCAGAACAGTGACTCCACCGCTTATGTTCTAGAGACGTGTCCAGCAATTCTCTCTCAACACCACTAACTCCAGGTTGATCAGAACAGTGACTCCACCGCTTATGTTCTAGAGACGTGTCCAGCAGTTCTCTCTCAACACCACTAACTTCTGGTTGATCAGAACAGTGACTCCGCCGCTTATGTTCTGGAGACGTGTCCAGCAGTTCTCTCTCAACACCACTAACTTCTGGTTGATCAGAACAGTGACTCCACCGCTTATGTTCTAGAGACGTGTCCAGCAGTTCTCTCTCAACACCACTAACTCCAGGTTGATCAGAACAGTGACTCCACCGCTTATGTTCTGGAGACGTGTCCAGCAGTTCTCTCTCAACACCACTAACTTCTGGTTGATCAGAACAGTGACTCCACCGCTTATGTTCTAGAGACGTGTCCAGCAGTTCTCTCTCAACACCACTAACTCAAGGTTGATCAGAACAGAGACTCCACCGCTTATATTCTAGAGACGTGTCCAGCAGTTCTCTCTCAACACCACTAACTTCAGGTTGATCAGAACAGTGACTCCACCGCTTATGTTCTGGAGACGTGTCCAGCAGTTCTCTCTCAACACCACTAACTCCAGGTTGATCAGAACAGTGACTCCACCGCTTATGTTCTAGAGACGTGTCCAGCAGTTCTCTTTCAACACCACTACAGGTTGATCAGAACAGTGACTCCACCGCTTATGTTCTGGAGACGTGTCCAGCAGTTCTCTCTCAACACCACTAACTCCAGGTTGATCAGAACAGTGACTCCACCGCTTATGTTCTGGAGACGTGTCCAGCAGTTCTCTCTCAACACCACTAACTCCAGGTTGATCAGAACAGTGACTCCACCGCTTATGTTCTAGAGACGTGTCCAGCAGTTCTCTCTCAACACCACTAACTCCAGGTTGATCAGAACAGTGACTCCACCGCTTATGTTCTAGAGGCGTGTCCAGCAGTTCTCTCTCAACACCACTAACTCCAGGTTGATCAGAACAGTGACTCAACCGCTTATGTTCTAGAGACGTGTCCAGCAGTTCTCTCTCAACACCACTAACTCCAGGTTGATCAGAACAGTGACTCCACCGCTTATGTTCTGGAGACGTGTCCAGCAGTTCTCTCTCAACACCACTAACTCCAGGTTGATCAGAACAGTGACTCCACCGCTTATGTTCTAGAGACGTGTCCAGCAGTTCTCTCTCAACACCACTAACTCCAGGTTGATCAGAACAGTGACTCCACCGCTTATGTTCTAGAGACGTGTCCAGCAGTTCTCTCTCAACACCACTAACTCCAGGTTGATCAGAACAGTGACTCCACCTCTTATGTTCTAGAGACGTGTCCAGCAGTTCTTTCTCAACACCACTAACTTCTGGTTGATCTGAACGGTGACTCCACCGCTTATGTTCTAGAGACGTGTCCAGCAGTTCTCTCTCAACACCACTAACTCCAGGTTGATCAGAACAGTGACTCCACCGCTTATGTTCTAGAGACGTGTCCAGCAGTTCTCTCTCAACACCACTAACTTCTGGTTGATCAGAACAGTGACTCCACCTCTTATGTTCTAGAGACGTGTCCAGCAGTTCTCTCTCAGCACCACTAACTCCAGGTTGATCAGAACAGTGACTCCATTGCTTATGTTCTAGAGACGTGTCCAGCAGTTCTCTCTCAACACCACTAACTCCAGGTTGATCAGAACAGTGACTCCACCGCTTATGTTCTAGAGACGTGTCCAGCAGTTCTCTCTCAACACCACTAACTCCAGGTTGATCAGAACAGTGACTCCACCTCTTATGTTCTAGAGACGTGTCCAGCAGTTCTCTCTCAACACCACTAACTCCAGGTTGATCAGAACAGTAACTCCGTAACGATTTTTGAGCGCCTGAAACCTCAAATGTCCAGTCAGTTCTTGTTGGAGCCACATGTTCAAGATTCTAATGAGCAACAGTTGGAGAGTTGGCCGCAGTAACTGTCTCCTGGAAAGCATCTCAGTAGCTGAATGAATTCCTCTCGAGGACGAGAGTGTAGAAATCATTGCTTTCCACGTCTTACCATTCATTGCTACTTCTTGACCATTCATTGCTACTTCTTGACCATTCATTGCTACTTCTTGACCATTCATTGCTACTTCTTGACCATTCATTGCTACTTCTTATTCTATTCTTGAGCCCATTGTTTGGTCTTCAATGTTATTTATTTTTGCCTAATTTGTCCGTTACAGTCTTACATTTTTTTTTTGTTTGACCACGCGGTGTTCACATGAAAACCTACAGTAGGAGTTTCTTATGTCAATCCTGAGCAGACGAACGATGTACTTCAATGTACTTTTTTTTAGATTCACACTGATCTCCAATTCTGAGCAAACGAACGATGTGCTTCAATGTACTTTATTTAGATTCACACTGATCTCCAATTCTGAGCAGACGAACGATGTGCTTCAATGTACACGTACTTTTTTTAGATTCACACTGATCTCCAATTCTGAGCAGACGAACGATGCACTTCAATGTACTTTATTTAGATTCACACTGATCTCCAATTCGGAGCAAACGAACGATGCACTTCAATGTACTTTATTTAGATTCACACTGATCTCCCATTCGGAGCAAACGAACAATGTGCTTCAATGTACTTTTATATATTAGCACCGGTCTCGTATAGTTTCATTTTGGAGTAGAGTCTTTCCAATATATTTGTTAAAAGTTTTGTTATGCATTTGTTTTCGAAAACTTTTAGTCTTTTATTTATACCTCGAATAGATTCCCAGCACTCACATCCATATATTAGCACTCATATTACACAAGAGCTGAACAGCCAGAGTTGCGTGTGTTGACTATGTACCAGAAGCTAAGAGCAAAGCAAAATTAACTGCCTCCACCTCCATAAAAATAATTTAAAAAACTGCACTTTCCGTAACGCTTCACTGCATTCATGAATATGATAACGGGTGAGATATGTGCGCACTCAAAAATATTATAGGTACATATAGCCAGAAAAATCAAATAATACAGCATCATGTGGCTTTTGCTAAGAGTCTCCTCGTGTGATGTGGAAGACGATATCATGGATACAATATTAATATTACACCGGGTCGCAGCTGTTCAGCCATACTAACATAATTTGTGTCGGTTTATTCTGTTTTTTGTTTGTTTTGGGTGTTTGCTTGTTCGTTTGACTGTTTGTTTCTTTACACAAAGTGACTTCAGCTGTTAATTTCTAATTGCAGCTTTTTACCGTTAATTCCATTGCCTTCATAAGGACATATAGTGAAATATATATGATGATATTTATGTTGGTTATTATGCAGTATGTTAATTATATTTTTGTTGGCTTAGACCGATACATTTCATATTGATTTTGCAATGGGTTTCATTTGTTTGTATATTTTGATCCTTGAAATGGAATATGTTTCTTCTCTTAGTTAACATCAGCCTTATATCAGTTTGCGAAACATCTACTGCCAGTGTTCGTTAATGCAGATATATATTTTCAAACTCTTTGAAGTGTTATTTAGTTGTGTTATTCTTGCATTTTTATTAAATGTGTTATGGCTTATTTTATTGATATATGTGTACAGTATGACTAGGGTATGGTGATGTTACTGTGGAAGTTATCATACAGGAAGAAAATGAAACCTTCCGTCACAACCTTTGACGTATGAAACATATTATTAGAGCTCATATTGTGTAACCATCATCATGTGTGTTGAGTGTTATAGACATCATTACGCCAGTTCCGTCTTTCTTTACCCCTCCTCTTGCCCTCTCCCCGGCCCCCCCCCCCCGAAAAAAAGAAAATTGTCCATTAAGGCTTGGTGAAACAATAAGGGAGCTTTTAAAAAACATCAGAAAGAAGCAATCAACATTTTTTGGGCACATCATGAGAAGTGGAAAGTTGGAATACTTGGTTACAACCGGCAAAATAAAAGGAATGAGAGATCGCGGACGACAAAGAGAGAAAACACTGGATAGCTTGGTGTCATGGCATGGAAAACAATCAACAACAGAACTGATACGATGCACTGTGGCTAGAATATTGTGGAAGGACATGGTCGCCAACGCCAACCGGTACGGCACATGATGATGATGATGATGATGGACCAAGAAGATTCGGACCCAACTTAACTCCTTGTCCTCGGTAGAACATTTCCTCAACTCCCCGTCCTCGGTAGAACATTTCCTCAACTCCCCGTCCTCGGTAGAACATTTCCTCAACTCCCCGTCCTCGGTAGAACATTTCCTCAACTCCCCGTCCTCGGTAGAACATTTCCTCAACTCCCTGTCCTCGGTAGAACATTTCCTCAATTCGTTGTCCTCAGTAGAACATTTCCTCAAATCCCTGTCCTCGGTAGAACATTTCCTCAATTCTTTGCCCTCAGTAGAACATTTCCTCAAATCCCTGTCCTCGGTAGAACATTTCCTCAATTCTTTGCCCTCAGTAGAACATTTCCTCAACTCCTACTGTGCCGCAACTCCCATTAACATGTTTGCTGCAGATGTATTCACGACCAAGAACTAATATTTAATACTGTTATATTGTATGTGTGTGCTATTTCCTATCTACAAGTGATACACTATGAAGCCTTTCAATGATTATACTTTGAATGCGGTTACTCAAATTAAGGATATTTGTTTTCGGTAACCTCAATAATTTGAAATCAGTCAAACTTACTTAGAGAATAAGAGAATGACTGAACGGCCGGATCAGACGGCCGAGTCTGATAGTTTTGTTCTTCTGGTATCTTTGCGACTTTTCTTTGGTTTTTTGGTTATGGAAGGCCCCGGTATCACTGCAAACGAATTAAAATCCATAATTGCTCAACCACCCGTGCCAGTGGAATCATCCGAATTAATATATCATCTCACGAACAAAGAAAAGTAGCTGTAGTCCCCATCATAGCAGTCTCAGCACTCGCCAAAAGACATAAGGCGAAGCCGCACAGAAAGTGAACACAGCCAACTGTTCCCTGTCATACGATATCATCACTCATCGTAAATGATTGGAATATCTAAACACGATCAAAACGGATGAAACACACAGCTCACGGTGTGCACAGAGCACCTAACTCAGTAGCTCCTGCAACAAGCCGGACTTGGAATATGAGGAAACTGCAAAAAAGGAACACTTTCATACATAGCCTTCAATGGTTCCTGTCGCCTATCCACCTGGACCAGAAGTTCACGTCCTCCTGAAAATGATGATCGTCATATTTTTTTTTTAATGTATAGCGCTTGATGATGTTAAAACATCGTTTTTGACTCCAAATCAGAACATATAAAACACAGTTAGTCGTCAGATTATCCCCGTCGCACATCAAACAACAGACCGTAAGATTAGCGGATGGCTGGTCCTCCGTTGTTATGTGTAAACACATCTTTTTTTTAATGACAAGTCTGCATTTTTACCTGCTCTGTGTCAATGTCTGGGGCTGTTTGAAAACGTTTTCTGTCAAGTCTTTGGTACCAGCACCACCCACCTGTGTGACTACCAGGCCCTCACTACGGTTTGGGGATAAAAGAATAAAGCCACTGTCACCTGCCACAGGTGTCGTAAAGGCTACTAAGGAGGTTGCGGTCAAATTCTTCACCGGTGTTAGGGAATTCGTGCACCTAAATTGAAACCATCTTTTGCGCTTTAACCGGTGTGTTGAATCTGCGACAAAACTAACACAGAGGCGAGGACAATGTAACACACACACAACAGTGCTCAGAGCCAAAGTAATGGAGAAACAATAAAGAAACAATAGATAAATTGGTTCGGCCACATAACAAGACAGATAGAACTAACAATGACTCAAAGAGCCATAAACAAACGCTACGAAAACGCCAGATTAAGAGGAAGACCGAGAAAGAGATGGATAAAGGGAATTCTAGAGTCACTAGGAGGGATGCCAACAGAAGAGCAAAGAATCGCAGATTGTATCTTCCTTCGATGCCAATGGCAATGGAGGAAGGATAGTAGAAGAAGAAGAACCTGCGTGTGGCCAGTGCTTCATACTATGGAACGTGCTGAGGAGATGATATGAGCACTATGAAGTTGTCCCGTGTGCAGTTATTATGCCTTCGACTAGACAATACTAGACTTTGATTAAAAGAAAGTAAAATAAAGAACCCCGTCACGCCAAGTTGTGTATAGAGAATATGGTGTTCCCATAATTTTTATAGACCTTCCGCATATGATTTTTGGGATAATGTGGTACGCCCGTGTACATTCCAAGAAAAAAATCCAGTACCCATTTTAGGCTAGGTGAACCCGGAAGCCGTTGATCAGGATCGCTGAAAGCCCTTGAAGTGTCGATTTATAGAAGAATCGAAAGAAATTAATTTACAGGGAAAAAAAGATGATTTTTTAAAGCTGAAAATTAATAAAACTATTTAATACAATGTTAACAAGACAAATTAGCTTTTGGGCACATAACGGACATAATATTCTATTCATGCAATCAGTTTCATTGTAGTCGAGACATCCCATATCTGAGGGGACTGTCCATAGTAGCCCAAACTCGAACAGGGGTCGGTTGATGGTAGCCAAAACTCGATGAGGAAACAGTCCATGCTTGCCAAACATCGATGAGGGGACGATTCATGGTAGCCAAAACTCGATGAGGAAACAGTCCATGCTTGCCAAACATCGATGAGGGGACGATCCATGGTAGCTAAAACTAGATTGGGGGTGAGGGGGGGAGGGAGACTGTTCATGCTAGCTAAAGCTCGATGAGGGGACGGTCGATGGTAGCTAAAGCTCGATGAGGGGACGGCCGATGGTAGCTAAAGCTCGATGAGGTGACGGTCGATGGTAGCCAAAGCTCGATGAGGGGACGGTCAATGGTAGCCAAAGCTCGATGAGGGGACGGTCGATGGTAGCTAAAGCTCGATGAGGGGACGGTCGATGGTAGCCAAAGCTCGATGAGGGGACGGCCGATGGTAGCTAAAGCTCGATGAGGGGACGGTCGATGGTAGCTAAAGCTCGATGAGGGGACGGTCGATGGTAGCCAAAGCTCGATGAGGGGGCGGTCGATGGTAGCCAAAGCTCGATGAGGGGGCGGTCGATGGTAGCCAAAGCTCGATGAGGGGGCGGTCGATGGTAGCCAAAGCTCGATGAGGGACGGTCGATGGTAGCCAAAGCTCGATGAGGGGGCGGTCGATGGTAGCCAAAGCTCGATGAGGGGGCGGTGGATGGTTGCCAAAACTCGATGAGGGGGCGGTCGATGGTAGCCAAAGCTCGTTGAGGGGGCGGTCGATGGTAGCCAAAGCTCGATGAGGGGGCGGTCGATGGTAGCCAAAGCTCGATGAGGGGACGGTCGATGGTAGCCAAAGCTCGATGAGGGGGCGGTCGATGGTAGCCAAAGCTCGATGAGGGGACGGTCGATGGTAGCCAAAGCTAGATGAGGGGGCGGTCGATGGTAGCCAAAGCTCGATGAGGAGACGATCGTAAATAGCCAAAACTTGATTAGGAGACGGTAGATGGTAGCCAAAACTTAATTAGGAGACGGTAGATGGTAGCCAAAACTTAATTAGGAGACGGTAGATGGTAGCCAAAACTTAATTAGGAGACGGTAGATAATAGTCAAAACTTAATCAGGAGGCGGTAGATGGTAGACAAAACTTAATTGGGAGACGGTAGATGGTAGCCAAAACTTAATTGGGAGACGGTAGATGGTAGTCAAAATTTAATCAGGAGACGGTAGATGGTATACAAAACTTAATTGGGAGATGGTAGATGGTAGACAAAACTTAATTAGGAGACGGTTGATGGTAGCCAAAATTTAATTAGGAGACGGTAGATGGTAGCCAAAACTTAATTAGGAGACGGTAGATTGTAGCCAAAACTTAATTAGGAGACGGTAGATGGTAGTCAAAACTTAATTAGGAGACGGTAGATGGTAGACAAAACTTAATTAGGAGACGGTTGATGGTAGCCAAAACTTAATTAGGAGACGGTAGATGGTAGCTAAAACTTAATTAGGAGACGGTAGATGGTAGTCAAAACTTAATTAGGAGACGGTAGATGGTAGTCAAAACTTAATTACGAGACGGTAGATGGTAGTCAAAACTTAATTAGGAGACGGTAGATGGTAGACAAAACTTAATTAGGAGATGGTAGATGGTAGACAAAACTTAATTAGGAGACGGTAGATGGTAGACAAAACTTAATTAGGAGACAGTGGATGGTAGTCAAAACTTAATCAGGAGACGGTTGATGGTAGTCAAAACTTAATCAGGAGACGGTAGATGGTAGCCAAAACTTAATTAGGAGACGGTTGATGGTAGACAAAACTTAATTGGGAGACGGTTGATGGTAGACAAAACTTAATTGGGAGACGGTAGATGGTAGCCAAAACTTAATTAGGAGACGGTTGATGGTAGACAAAACTTAATTAGGAGACGGTTGATGGTAGCCAAAACTTAATTAGGAGAGGGTAGATGGTAGACAAAACTTAATTGGGAGACGGTAGATGGTAGCCAAAACTTAATTAGGAGAAGGTAGATGGTAGACAAAACTTAATTAGGAGACGGTTGATGGTAGTCAAAACTTAATCAGGAGACGGTAGATGGTAGCCAAAACTTAATTAGGAGACGGTTGATGGTAGACAAAACTTAATTAGGAGATGGTAGATGGTAGACAAAACTTAATTAGGAGACGGTAGATGGTAGACAAAACTTAATTAGGAGACAGTGGATGGTAGTCAAAACTTAATCAGGAGACGGTTGATGGTAGTCAAAACTTAATCAGGAGACGGTAGATGGTAGCCGAAACTTAATTAGGAGACGGTTGATGGTAGACAAAACTTAATTGGGAGACGGTTGATGGTAGACAAAACTTAATTGGGAGACGGTAGATGGTAGCCAAAACTTAATTAGGAGACGGTTGATGGTAGACAAAACTTAATTAGGAGACGGTTGATGGTAGCCTAAACTTAATTAGGAGAGGGTAGATGGTAGACAAAACTTAATTGGGAGACGGTAGATGGTAGCCAAAACTTAATTAGGAGAAGGTAGATGGTAGACAAAACTTAATTAGGAGACGGTTGATGGTAGTCAAAACTTAATCAGGAGACGGTAGATGGTAGCCAAAACTTAATTAGGAGACGGTTGATGGTAGTCAAAACTTAATCAGGAGACGGTAGATGGTAGCCAAAACTTAATTAGGAGACGGTTGATGGTAGCCAAAACTTAATTAGGAGACGGTTGATGGTAGACAAAACTTAATTGGGAGACGGTAGATGGTAGCCAAAACTTAATTAGGAGAAGGTAGATGGTAGACAAAACTTAATTGGGAGACGGTAGATGGTAGCCAAAACTTAATTAGGAGACGGTTGATGGTAGACAAAACTTAATTAGGAGACGGTAGATGGTAGACAAAACTTAATTAGGAGACGGTTGATGGTAGACAAAACTTAATTAGGAGACGGTAGATGGTAGCCAAAACTTAATTAGGAGACGGTAGATGGTAGACAAAACTTAATTAGGAGACGGTAGATGGTAGCCAAAACTTGATTAGGAGACGGTTGATGGTAGCCAAAACTTAATTAGGAGACGGTTGATGGTAGACAAAACTTAATTGGGAGACGGTTGATGGTAGCCAAAACTTAATTAGGAGACGGTAGATGGTAGACAAAACTTAATTAGGAGACGGTAGATGGTAGACAAAACTTAATTAGGAGACGGTTGATGGTAGCCAAAACTTAATTAGGAGACGGTCTATGGCAGCCAAAACTTAATTAGGAGACGGTCTATGGCAGCCAAAACTTAATTAGGAGACGGTAGATGGTAGCCAAAACTTAATTAGGAGACGGTAGATGGTAGACAAAATTTAATTAGGAGACGGTCTATGGCAGCCAAAACTTAATTAGGAGAGGGTAGATGGTAGACAAAACTTAATTAGGAGACGGTAGATGGTAGACAAAACTTAATTAGGAGACGTTCGATGGTAGCCAAAACTTAATTAGGAGAGGGTAGATGGTAGACAAAACTTAATTAGGAGACGGTAGATGGTAGCCAAAACTTAATTAGGAGACGGTAGATGGTAGCCAAAACTTAATTAGGAGACGGTAGATGGTAAACAAAACTTAACTAGGAGACGGTAGATGGTAGCCAAAACTTAATTAGGAGACGGTTGATGGTAGCCAAAACATAATTAGGAGACGGTAGCCAAAACTTAATTAGGAGACGGTAGATGGTAGCCAAAACTTAATTAGAAGACGGTTGATGGTAGCCAAAACTTGATGAGGTGACAGTAAAAGATAATGATAGGTGACTACAGACAGAAAGTAGGAAAACGTGACCTTGGAGACAAAGGGAGATCATACTTAACAGTTTTACATTGTGGCAGCAAAGTCGGTCAACGGTGTAGTTAATACACAAGAGAGCGGACAGGTGGTTGTGTAAGGGCATTATCACCTACCCCAAATAACATGTCCTGTTATGAAGAAGAATTTATTATTACTACAATTAATTTGTTTCATTATTCAACTAATTCAAACTTTTAAGTGTCAACAAGTCGAAATCTCTAGCTATTGAAGTTTAATTTTAAAGAATCTGTCTTTAAGACAACGATGTTTGTTTCATCATCATCATCAAGTACCGGGCCTGCTGGCGTAGGTGATCATGTCTCTCCACAAATTTCGATCTCGACAGTTATTTATCATTTCTGTTTTTGACCTTCTGCTTTTTTCTTTGCTTCCCTCTATCTCTTCGTCCCTCAATTTTTCCAGTTGTTACAATATATTCCAGTTGTTCTCTTATTACATAGCCAAATAATGATGATTGTTTCTTCCTAATATTGTAAATTAGCTCTCTTTTTGCTTTGACCTCTTTCAGAACGTTTTCAGTACTCTTCTTAGCTGGCCATGGTATTCTCAACATTCTTCTGTAAAACCACATTTCTACAGACTCCAGTGATGGGAAGGTGCCCCGAAGTAAAACAAACAACCCCACTGCCTTGTGGGTAAGACTTTTTAGTCAAAGGCTAGCAGAGCCTACCGTAAACAAACCGACGGAGGAGGCAACAGAAAACCACCGTTGTAACTTCTTTGTTCAATCATGAATGGATGTTTGTTTACTTTGTTGTAAAAAACAGAAGATTTTTGCGAGATCTTTTGTTCCTTTTGTAACCGCATCCACAAATTTCGCATTACCTCACAAGATGATTTACAGTGGACGATTTCAAACGATTTTAGAACTCATTCTAATGTTTGTAACTAATAATAGTACAGAGTTTATTTTAAAAATATTCGTTATATGGTAAAGTACCATAAAACTTAACAAAAAAAAAACCTTCGACAATCAAAATACTTATGAGTACTGGACCAAGCAATGTAAAAAAGTAAAAAAAGTAAAGTACCACTGTCACGCCAAGTGGCGTATAGGGAATATGGTGTTAGTGACCAAAAATTTTACAGACCTTCAGCACATGATTTTTGGGGTAATGTGGTCGGTATTACGCCCGTGCCGCTTTACTTTCGTAGAAGAAATCCGGTACCCATTAAATGCTGAAGCCGTCGGTTCGGATCGAACCCTACCTCTTCTCCTTTGTAGTCCAGTTCACTAACCACTGAGCTATTTGACCATGCAATCTGTATAAATATAAATACACGCATAAAAATATAGGTTTATTGGAAATCTTTTTGTGATAATTGTGAATAAAAACGGTGTGTGTGTGTGTGTGTGTACGTGTGTGTGTGCGTGTGTGTGTGTGTGTGTGTGTACGTGCGTGTGTGTGCGTGAGTGTGTGTGTGCGCGTGTGTCTAAAATTATTATTTCTGAACGGATTTACTTATAAAGATAACGAGGGGTACGGCCGGTGAGTGGGAACATTTTTGTTGCATGTCCTTCACATCTCAGATTCCACGATTCCTTTCATTAAACCTTCTTCTTGTTTTAAAATAGTATTATATTATTTCAATGCATTTGTTTTTCCTTCAGGTGCACTCTCACATCAGTCTGTTTTATTTCATGTATAATACATTCTGTCTTTCTCAATAGTTAATGCTTGCTTGTTTATGATCGCCCGATGACTAAAGGAATACACCTTCTCATCATCCGCCCTTAAGATGACGTTAGGCGTGTCTGCGTTGTGTTGTGGTTTGTATTAAAACTGTGATATTCGCGCCTTTCGGCCCAACACGTCCGAATTCAGCATATTATTTTTGAGTACCGGGTTCTCGATCCCTACTCACTATAACCAGACTAGACAGGTTAATCTGTTACTAGAGACACTACGGAGAGGTGGAGTAGGGTCTGGATGGTTCTGGTTCATCATTGATCCTGTTGCAAGCCATCAGCTGTGGGTCACTGACAACTTCCAGCACTGGTGCTGGGAGGCGACTTTAACTCCCAATATTAGTTATACAGATGTGATTTTCAAGACAGACACCTACTATTCTTTTTCTGTCAGCCATTTTATTCTGAGACGAATTAGTTTTTTTTTCTTTTGGAAGGGAAGAGTTAATTCTAAACAGGCAGGTTATGGGTGCAATACGTTCCTTTCGCAGGACACTGGCGATCCACGCTAATCCACTTTGTCTATTCCATTGTTGAGTTTTACACTTTTACATCGATGACTATGCATCTACAAATACTTTCTAAACTTTTAGCAGTCACAATTATTTGTGAACTTGTTTACCCATCGTATGGAAATAAAAGATTAAATCATTGCTATCTATGTGTGAGCATTTTTTTTTCTTTCTATTCTGTCGGCACTTTGGATATCAGCTTTGTTTTTTCTGTTATCTCTATAATTTTAGAGAAATTAAAAGAGAAAAGATACCAGACATTTTAAAAGAATGGCTTGGCAGAAGGTCAACAACAGAAATGATAAATAACTGTCGTGATCGAAAGATGTGGAGTGACATGATCACCTACACCAGCAGACTTGGTACTTGATAATGATGATAATTTTAGATAAAATTCTGTATAGATTTCCCTAAGTCTAGTCTCTTTTATATTTTTTGCCAACGAATCTTCGGGCCGACATTATACGAGTACAATATTGCCCAGTAATCAATGACATCTTTCCTTCTACTCTAACAAGGCGATGCGCCCAGCCCACAAGCTGCCTTTTCATAATTGCTTGCTCAGTTCAAGAAGTCAGAAAATTACTTCCTGCTTCAGAAGAGCAGCCAGGGCTCAGGCAACTTGTCGTTGTTTTCCGTTTTAAATCTCACTTCTTGGTCGCTAAAAAGGGAAACACATTTACTTGTCGTTTGTGTGTGTTTGTGTGTGCGTGTGTGTGCGTGCGTGTGTGCGTGCGTGTGTGTGAGTGTGTGTGTGTGTGTGTGTGTGGAATTAGCATTTTAGTGGGGTTTTTTTTTAATATACATCTATATCAGATTTGTATGGTCACAATTTAAATGGTCGAGTGACAATTGTTATCTTTAAAAGAAAGAAAAAAAAGAAAGAAAGAGGGATATATGGATAAATTACGGTAAGAGGTATTAACTCAGTGAACTAGACTACAAAAGGCAAGAGGCAGGGTTCGATCCCAAACGACGGCTTCCAGGTTCACCCAGCCTTAAATGGGTACCGGATTGTTTTCTTGGAAAGTAAAGCGGTGTAAAATGTATGGTCTCTAACACCATATTCCCTAAATGCCACTTGGCGTGACAGGGGCTCTTTACTTTTACTAGGGTAAGAGGTAAACTGTCCAAGAAAGAAATCTTCCGTTCCAATTAGTCACCAATGGGTAGGGGATCCTCCGCAGCAATTTTTGTTGGTGACTTCAACCAGCTCAGTGTCTTAGCCAAGTGGTTCAGTGTCTTAGCCAACTGGTTCAGTGTCTTAGCCAACTGGTTCAGTGTCTTAGTCAACTGGTTCAGTGTCTTAGCTAACGGGTTTAGTATCTTAGCCAACTGGTTTCGGTGTTTTAGCCAACTGGTTCAGTGTCTTAGCTAACGGGTTTAGTATCTTAGCCAACTGGTTTCAGTGTTTTAGCCAACTGGTTCAGTGTCTTAGTCAACTGGTTCAGTGTCTTAGCAAACTGGTTTTGTATCTTAGCCAACTGGTTCAATGTTTTAGCCAACTGGTTCAGTGTCTTAGCTAACGGGTTTATTGTCCTTAGATAACTTATTCACTGTCTTAGCCAACTTGTTGAATGTTTTAGCCAACTGGTTCAGTGTTTTAACCAACTGGTTCAGAGAGTTTTAGCCAACTGGTCCAGTGTCTTAGACAACTGTTTCAGTGTCTTAGGCAACTGGTTCAGTGTTTTAGGCAACTGGTTCAGTGTTTTAGCCAACTGGTTCAGTGTTTTAGGCAACTGGTTCAGTGTTTTAGGCAACTAGTTCAGTGTCTTAGCTAACGGGTTTAGTATCCTTCGACAACTTATTCACTGTCTTAGCCAACTCGTTCAATGTTTTAGCCAACTGGTTCAGTGTTTTAGCCAACTGGTTCAGTGTTTTAGCCAACTGGTTCAGTGTTTTAGCCAACTCGTTCAATGTTTTAGCCAACTGGTTCAGTGTTTTAGCCAACTGGTTCAGAGAGTTTTAGCCAACTGGTTCAGTGTTTTAGCCAACTCGTTCAATGCTTTAGCCAACTGGTTCAGTGTTTTAGCCAACTGGTTCAGAGAGTTTTAGCCAACTGGTTCAGTGTTTTAGCCAACTGGTTTAGTGTTTTAGCCAACTGGTTCAGTGTTTTATCTAATTTTTTCTTTAATTGTACTTTAGATTCCTTTTGAGCACATTTGAAGTCCAACCTGAAGTCACACTATTGCGACGCACATGGTGCTCTGTTGTTTTAACGCCACGGTGACTCCGAAAATAGTTTAATGCACTTTTAATGTTTTTTTGTGATTTCTATAATTGCTAAATTTTCATTTAAAATATTTGCGATATCTTTAGTTATTAAGTGCCTTCTTCAAGGGCTTTCTCATGCCCGTGTGATTTTCAGAATCGCTCAAAGTTATTTTAATGTCTGTGACTTCTATAATCGTTAAATATCCCTTTCATTGCGTGTCATTTCTGTAATTTATATATATATATATATATATATATATATATATTCTTTTAATGAATTTGTAACTTGTAGAGACGTTAAAAATTAAAGAAAGAACAAGAAACGAGAAAATGTTTCAATGGAACAAATCACCCTAATGCTAAGGCCGAATGGTTTGGATATAAAAGTAGTGATTACGTTTGAATAGGTCAAAGGTAACAAAAATCTGCATCATGTTCATGTCAATGCGCTCGTGTGTAAGGAGCCACGGTGGCTGAGTGGTTAGTGTGATCGCTCGCTACCTGATAAGAAAGGTCCGGTTTTGATCCCTAGAAGTGGCTAATTTTTTTTTTCGTCCCAACAAGGCTCCGAGGTTGACTAAGCCTCTAGAAATGGGTACCAGAGATTTTTCTAGAAAGTAAATGTGGTCAGGCGTGATACTGACCACATCACCAAAAAATGTGCCGTGGTCATAGAAAATATGATCACTAACACCATATTGCACATACGCCTAGCAAGGCGTGGAGGAAACCTATACTTTACTCATGTGTAAGAGAAAGCCAACATAAAATTATGGAAAAGTCAAAGTCAAATACCGGTAAAGAGATACAGCGGAGACGATTGCGCTGGATAGAACACACACTGCGGATGCCAACTGAGAGTATTACACAACATGTCCCTTTCTGGAATCCCCAAGGAAAAATACAAAAAGAAAGACCAAAAAATATTATTGGAGAAGACAGATTGAAGCAGAGATGAAGGTGATGGGGAAGATTTGGAATTATCATAAAAGAATGGCAAGAAACAGAACGGCTTGGAAATTGTTTGTTGAAGACCTATGCTCCACATGGAGGTGAAAGAGTAGAAGAAGTAGAAAAAGAAGCTGAAGAGAAAATGAATGAGGAGAGAAGCTTGCTGGCAAGAATGTTTGGAAGTGAGAACGACATTCTGAATATTTAGAGGTGAGGACGACATTCTGAATATTTGGAAGTGAGGACGACATTCTGAATATATGGAAGTGAGGTCGACATTCTGAATATTTAGAAGTGAAGACGACATTCTGAATATATGGAAGTGAGGACGACATTCTGAATATTTGGAACTGAGGACGACATTCTGAATATTTAGAAGTGAGGACGACATTCTGAATATTTAGAAGTGAGGACGACATTCTGAATATATGGAAGTGAGGACGACATTCTGAATATTTAGAAGTGAGGACGACATTCTGAATATTTGGAACTGAGGACGACATTCTGAATATTTAGAAGTGAGGACGACATTCTGAATATTTAGAAGTGAGGACGACATTCTGAATATATGGAAGTGAGGACGACATTCTGAATATTTGGAACTGAGACGACATTCTGAATATTTAGAAGTGAGGACGACATTCTGAATATTTGGAAGTTTTTTTTTAATTAAAATTGTTTTTTTTCGTTCTCCAGCTTTTACCTCTGACGAAGTCCCTAGAGACTAGGAACTGAATTTTGCTTGTTAATCCATTTTTCCCTGGCAGCCGTGTGCACAACGGTCCCTCGCTGCACAGGCAGATAACTCCGACTTCTGAGGTACTCATATTTTTTTCCGTCGATGAGTAATTGACGTTTCAATCCGGTCCTCGCTGTTGAGACTAGGGTGGTGGCCGCAGTGAGAAATCATAAATAAAAATCCCTACCGGTACAGCCGGGATTTGAACCCACAACCTCTCTGTCTCGAGGCCGGCGTCTTGCCTCGAGACCAACCAGTCATTTATACAGCATCCAATGATTTTCTTGTCTGTTGTCCTATTGGACAATGATTTACATCCCTATTTTAAGACTGGTTCTACATAACATTTAAGAACTCTTTTTTTCTTGTTTCCATTGTGGAAAATGGATTTCACAGTATCTTCCTCATTTTTTGGAAAGCTGTCTTTGCTTTGAGCCATTCTGCATCTCACCTCTGCTGCACATCTACCATCTGAGGTTAACAATGTTCCCAAATATTTAAATTCATTTACCTGTTTTAATATTGTTCCACTTGTCTTTATTGTGCATTGCGGTGATGTCTTTTTCTTTGTTCTTACCATTATTTCTTTCTTTCTGCTATTCAGGCTGAGTCCCCTATTTTTGCTTTCCTGCACGTAACGCAACCATGCTCTGTAAATATTTTCATGGCATATTCACTAAACTAATATTGTTCTGAATGCCACTATTGACCTTAGAATTAATGAAAACACCATCAGAAAAGTGTCTCCACGATATTTGCAGTTAAATGAGAACATTAACTTGTGGACTATTTAACGATAACTGTTACAGATAACATACTCCAGGCAAGTGCATTTCTTTACAACTTGAACACTGTCAACACCATATCTAACATTGTTATTTACCAACGTGTTTACTATACGCATATGGCCTCAGATGCGTTACTCTGATAAGTCTACATATGCATATTAATTGACTGATTAATTACCGTGCCTGAATATAAGTTCAACAGCAAAGTTACACAAAACGAAAAATTATTTTTTTTTAGCACATGTAACAAATAACCCCAAGTTTGTTTCCGTTGTAAACCTGGTACTGAAAATGTGTTCACAAAAAGCAGAAGGTGCCATAAACAAATTATGCGCATATATAATGGGTCTAGTGATTTTAATGCCATGAAAAAATATACTAACAACAAAACAAATATCAGCAGGGCTGAAACTAAGAATGGCAAAATGTTACATCTTCTCAGTATTCCTCTATGGTGCAGAAACATGGACATTAGACAAGAAAACAGAACAGAAAATTGAAGCCTTTGAAATGTGGATTTATAGAAGAATAGGTAGAATTAGATGGAAAGAAAAGAAAACAAACGATGAAGTTTTAAAACAACTGAAAATAAAAAGAGAACTACTAAATACAATTAAGACAAGACAAATGAAATTTTTGGGGCATGTTAAAAGACACAACAGCCTACTAAAAGTAATATTTGAAGGGAAAATACAAGGTAAAAGAGGCAGAGGCAGACCAAGACTAACATGGACGAGTAACATAAAAAGATGGACAAGTCAATCTATGACAGCCTGCACCATCAATGTAAGAAACAGAGTAGAATGGCGATCCATGGTAGCCAACCTTCGTTACGGAGAAGGCACACGATGATGATGATGATGATGATGATGATGATGATGATGATGATGATGATGATGATGATGATGATGATGATGGGTCTATAATACAGATGTAGAGTTACAGATCAGAATATGAGAGTACATAGGTCTTCATGAGAAACTGATGTCTGCAAAAAGGAAAAGTAATTTTAAAAAGATCAGGTATCCCACTTGTTCGACTAGACAAAACCATGTTGCGGTGGAATGGTAGGAGTAAATATTATAGACAAAAGAACGTATGGAATGACAGTCAATAATTTAATAGACCTTGTCGTCACTAGTCTCAAGCTAAATTTAGAAAGTGTATAGAAAGTTGGTTGTGGTTGTCAATGTTCTCACTTGAGGTCTCGGGGATAGGAAAGAAGGAAGGGAGGGAGGGAGGGAGGAAGGAAGGAAGGAAGGAAGGAAGGAAGGAAGGAAGGAAGGAAGGAAGGGAAGGAGAAAGGGAGGGAGGGAGGGAGGAAGGAAGGAAAGGAAAGGAAAGGAAGGAAAGGAAGGAATGAAGGAAGGAAGGCATGAAGGAAGGGAGGGAGGGAGGGAGAGAGGGAGGAAGGCAGGAAGGAAGGGAGGAAGGGAAGGAGAAAGGGAGGGAGGGAGGGAGGGAGGGAGGGAGGGAGGGAGGGAGGGAGGAAGGAAGGAAAGGAAAGGAAGGAATGAAGGAAGGAAGGGAGGGAGGGAGAGAGGGAGAAAGGAAGGAAGGAAGGAAGGAAAGGAAGGAAGGAAGGAAGGAAGGAAGGAAAGGAAGGAAGGAAGGAAGGAAGGAAGGAAGGAAGGAAGGAAGGAAGGAAGGAAGGAAGGAAGGAAGGAAGGAAGGAAGGAAGGAAGGAAGGAAGGAAGGAAGGAAGGAAGGAAGGAAGGAAGGAAGGAAGGAAGGAAGGAAGGAAGGAAGGAAGGAAGGAAGGAAGGAAGGAAGGAAGGAAGGAAGGAAGGAAGGAAGGAAGGAAGGAAGGAAGGAAGGAAGGAAGGAAGGAAGGAAGGAAGGAAGGAAGGAAGGAAGGAAGGAAGGAAGGAAGGAAGGAAGGAAGGAAGGAAGGAAGGAAGGAAGGAAGGAAGGAAGGAAAGTCAAGACAACTATTTTTCTTGAAATTTAGTTGAGAAATCTATATCTTGCCAACTCTCATGTTTTGAACTAAGGGAAAACAAATATAATAAATGAGAGTTGTAAGGTGCCAATACTACCCCGTTACATAGAGTAAATCTGACTGATAACCGTTCAGATTTGCATTTTCGTCGACTGAAGAGGTCGTGTTAGACTGAAAGCCAGGACCGCTACGCTACAAACGTTATTAAAATTCAGTTACTTAATTTTAAAAATAAAATAAAATGTAACGTAAGCATAGCGTTCCTTGCAATATAAAATGCGCAATGTATATGTACAAGATTAGAGGATGAGTAGAGAGTAGGTTAGATTTTCAAAATATTTTTTTCTATCCCTAACGCGCACACTGCAATCGGTCAATTTTTTTTTTTTAAATTGGTACTTAACTCATCATGAAGTAACCTGAGAATGTAATATAATCTTCAGCAACTATCTGTATGGGTCTAGCCGATATCTCGTCTGTAAATCATCTGTGTTAGTGAGTTTAGTCAGCATGAAATCATTGTTATCTTGGTCCCAACAACTTGTAATGTGCTGAGTAGTCTAGAGTTTAGAGTCTAGAGTCTAGAGTCTAGAGTTTAGAGTCTAGAGGTAACCCGTGGGCTTCAGTACAAGAAGGACCAGGGTTCAAAGAAATGGTGGTGATTTTTTTTTCAAAAATAGGAAAAAACTTATCCGTGGTTCTTTATGACGTCACCGTCCCTTGATCTCTTTGGTAGTGAGATCCTTTGTCTTTTTGCCTTTCGGTTAACGACGATAAACAGAAGGTCCCGTGTGCACTCGCGCACGTTAAAGAACCCTTGGCAGGTAAAATCTAAAAGAGTAGGCCATAAGTATGGCCGCTGCCCGGGCATGATTGTCAGCAGAAACATACCAAGACTACGGAGTTCGTGCACATGGGGCAGCATTCTCTTCAGATTTTCTGGAGGGGGGTATCCGAGCACCTATAGATTCGTTGAGTGTGAAGTGATGGTGATCCTAACAACAAAACAAATAAATTACTCTCTAGTCCACAGCGTCTCTCCATTTGTTATGTTAATGCACAGACTAGGACAGTTAAAGAAAGCGATACATTGATCTGGTTCTGCATCTGGAACTACTGCACCTTAGCTCTGATATGAAATATAGTCTGCGTCATTCAATACGTCTGCACTACATGTATCCCTCTTGTCATGAAGTTATACAACAATCAATAACATTATACAATTCTAACAATAGGACCGCTTCAGAGACCGAATTCAAAGATTCCACACTCCCTCACGTTAAAAAATTATTCAACAATAAAAATTCAATAGCTGGTCAGCACAATAACACAAGAAACACCAAAACACAAGAAACAAGAAACATAAGAAACACCAAAACACAAAAAACACCAAAATACAAGAAAACCCAAAACACAAGAAACACAAAAAAACACAATTCATACCAGCTGCTAATAAACGCTCTTTAAATGAGATTGTCAAGAGGGAGTTCTTGTAGAAGATGTATAGGTCAAACTCTAGTGACACTCGCAAACATGACAGCAGAAAAGGTCATTCAAGAGCAAAAAGCCCACGTATTATCTCTCCCTCAACGTTGAAAGGCAAATGAGGAAACAAAAAAAAAACGGATTCTTGCAACATACTAAAATATGGCAAAAGGGTAAACGTTCAAATGAGGATGGCACATATATTGAATACACAAACTGATATATGTTTATATGAGGATCACACGTATAAATATTCTATTCAAACAGAGGAAAGATTCCTTCTTGGTAATTTCATTTAATTTTAATCTCTATTAGAGTACTCTCAAGATGTAAAGGGAATGTAGTGTACGTTTCCATTGGTTATTTGGTTATGGAAGGCCTCGGTATCACTGCAAACGAATTAAAATCCATAATTGCTCAACCGCCCGTGCCAGTGGAATCATCCGAATTACAAACTCATCTCCCAAACAAAGAAAGATAACTGTAGTCCCCATCGTAGCAGTCTCAGCACACGTCAAAAGACATAAGGCGAAACCGCGCAGAAAGTGAACACAGCCAACTGTTCCCTGTCATACGATATCATCATTCATCGTAAACAATTAGAATATCGAAACATGATCAAAACGGATGAGACACACAGCTCACGGTGTGCACAGAGCACTTAACTCAGTAACTCCTGCAACAAGCCGGACTTGGAATATGAGGAAACTGCAACAAGGAACACTTTTCAGACATAGCCTTCAATGGTTCCTGCCGCCTAACCACCATATACCGGAAGTTCACCAAGTTTCCAAATGTTCAATAACAAACGGCACATTTAAATTTGGTTATTGTGGTCGGTATCACGCCAGGTCGCTTACATTCGATGTATTCACATAAATAATGGAACATATGGTCCATTAATGTCGGTATCAGGTAAAAACAGACCGGAAGGAACATATTAACAGATCACTGAAACGTAACTTTACAAATCATCATCATGTGTCACACCGGTTTTCGCAGGCGATCATGTCCTTCCACAAACGTCTATCTACCGTGCATCGTACTAATTCTGTTGTTGAGTGTTGACCATGACAAGACACCAAGCTATCCAGTATTTTCTCTCTTTGTTGTCCGCAATCTCTCTTTCCTTGTATTTTGGCAGTTGTAACCAAGTATTCCAACGTTCCCGAAAAATGTTGATTGTTTCTTTCTGATATTTTTAGGAGCTCCCTTTTTGTGTTGGCCTCTTTGAGAATTTCCTCATTTTTATTTTTAGCTGTTCAGGGAACTTTCAACATTCTTCTGAGAAATCCCATCCCCGTGGCCTCTAATCGTCTTTTCATCTGTTTGTTTACTGT
>JAVIAB010000117.1:49256253-49448753 GCA_032433765.1 Megaustenia siamemsis | reverse complement strand
TATGTAATAAACAGTAGGGGGAATAGTACCTTATTGCATACGTGAAATACAGTATTTCTGGGTCCTCCCCGCCCCGTTAGACGATGACGACAAGGGCTTATAGTGTTTTTATCTCTCCCATCTCTATTCTGAGCGAGATATTTTGATCTTATCTAATGAGTCTATGCCTGCCAACTTTGATTCTCTTATTATAAGTGCGCATCTCACCTCTGTTGTACAACTATCATCTGAGGTTAACAATGTTTCCAGATATTTAAATTCATTTACCTGTTTCAATATTGTTTCACTTGTCTTTATTGTGCACTGCGTTGATGTGTTTATCTTTGTTGTTACCATTACTTCTGTCTTTTTGTTATTAAGGCTGAGTCCTTTATTTTTGCTTTCTTTCACTATAATGTCTAACATTTCTTGTAACTCATTTTCACTCTTAGTGATTAATACTGTATCATCAGCATACCTTAGATTATTTATATTATGATCTCCGATTGTTTTTCCCGGCATACCCCTTATGGATCTTAAAATAATCTCACTATACATATAAAATATTATATCAGTTATATTACGATGTCAAAAGAAAAAAAAAACAGAAAAAAAGAACACGGGCAGCTCTAAGTTCTCTAGATAGAAAGTCTTTCAATCGATGGATAGGACAGAACTTTGAATCTGCAGAGGTGACGGTCAAGAAAGGACAATAAATTATAGTTGAGAAAGACGTTATTAGACGTGAGATTTTGAAAATGTTTGAATCAAATCAACTTGTTACACTGCGCAAACTTAAAGTTCAACTGCAATTAGAATCTGATATTGAAACTCAAAAACGACTCTTTGGAGGGTTGTAAGAGGCGCTGGTTTCTCTTTTCGAAAATCTGCTAGTGGTAACAATATTGTTTGTGAACAACCACACCTGATTGTTGTCCGGAGCAAATACCTGAGGCAGATCCGTGAGCGACGAATGGAAGGCTACGATATAGTATATTTGGATGAAACGTGGGTCAACGCTCATCATACATATGAAAAAGAATGGCAATCAGTTGACAGAGAAAATAAAAGAAGCATTCCCAGGAGCAAAAGACAACGCATTATATTGGTACATGCTGGCAGTAGAGAGAATGGTTTTGTTAATGACTCGCAACTTATTGTTCAATCAAAGTCTACAGACAATAGGGACTACCACACTGAAATGAATGGGCGAATTTTCAGAGACTGGATAGAGAACACTCTACTCCCCATTCTGGATAGACCTTCATGTCTTGTAATGGACAATGCATCCTATCATAGTGTGGTAGCACTGGAGGACAAAGTTCCTAATTCGTCAAGCACAAAAGATTAAATCATCACTTGGCTTAGAAATGCATTTTTTTTCCCTTTAATGGACCAACTAAAACTAGAGTTGTTGCAACTTGTTAGACAGACTAGAAAGACAAAGTTATATCAAATTGATAAAATAATTGCAAATTAGGGTCACACATCCCTTCTCCTCCCACCTTATCATTTGCACTTCAACCCAATAGAACATGTGTGGGCTAAAGTCAAAGGGCAAGTTGATGCCCAGAACACGACATTTAAAATGTGTGATGTTAAAGAACTGACGCGTGATGCCCTCTCGACAACAGACATTGAATACTGGAGAAAATGTGACGACAATGTACTCAGAAAAGAGAAACAATACTGGCAACGAGATGGATTGTAGTTTGTCCAACCGATAACAGTTGTTAACTTCTTAGAGACTTCTGATTCGGAATGACATATGTATGACATGAGCACAATTTTGTTGATGACACTCTTACTATTTGCTGACTATGTGTGTTTGATGTTCTGGTTGTTCCATATGTTTTGTTGATTACATGCCTGCTATTTGGCGAATATGTCTATTTGATACTTTGGTCAAAATTTACCTATCTCTATGACGAGGATATAAAACCAAATTTAAAAAATGTGCACTCTTCAATGTGATATGGATACGCCTTTGACTTGCATTGTTCGAAAATTAACGTAATTTACAGTAACATCTAATATTTAGGCCACACGGTGTAATATTTTCGTAATATTATATAACATATATAACACTGGACACATACCCGAAGATCTGCTAAAATCTGTCTTTGTAGCCATACCGAAGAAGTCAGGAGCCACTGATTGTGAAGACCATCGCACTATTAGTCTCATGAGCCATATGACTAAAATATTACTAAGAATAATTATGAGACGTGTAAGGAACCAAATAAAACCAGAAATAAGTGAGGAACAATGTGGATTTGTGGAAGGAAAGGGCACCAATAATGCAATATACATCTTAAGAACATTGATAGAAAGATCTATAGAGGTAAAGAAAGATCTAAATATGTGCTTTATAGACTACACGAAAGCATTTGACAAAGTAAAGTACGTAGAAATAATCAATATGCTGGAGAAATTAAACATTGATGGCAAGAATCTGCGAATCATAAAAAAACATGTACTGGCAACAAACAGCAGCTATACGAATTAACAACCAAACAGGACAATTACAATATATAAAGCAAGGAGTCAGACAAGGCTGTGTTCTGTCGCCGGATTAGTTTTCACTTTACAGCGAATATATTATAAGATCAATAGTAGACAAAAAAGGAATTAAAGTCAACGGTCACAACATAAATAATTTACGATATGCGGATGACACAGTCTAAATAGCAGAGACAGAGAATGAACTACAAGAAATGATAGACATAATAGTAAAAGAAAGCAACATGAAAGGTCTCAGTCTGAATAGTAAGAAAGCAGAAGTAATGGTTATATCGAAGAAACAATCACCACCATCATGCAGCATAAAAATAAAAGAGACAAATCTGAAACAAGTGCAACGTTTCAAATACTTGGGCACAATAATTACATCAGATGGGAGATGCACCACAGAAATAAAAAGCAGAATAGCTCAGGCCAAAATGGCATTTCAGAAAAATGAAAAATATCTTATGCAACAAATCTATGTCAATAAAAATGAGAAAGAGAGTTCATCGGTGCTATATGGAACCAATTCTGACTTATGGAAGCGAATCATGGACAGTGGACAAACGATGAAAAGACGATTAGAGGCCACAGAGATGGGATTTCTCAGGAGAATGTTGAAAGTTCCCTGGACAGCTAAAAAGACCAATGAGGAAGTTCTCAAAGAGGCCAACACAAAAAAGGGAGCTCTTAAAAAACATCAGAAAGAAGCAATCAACATTTTTCGGGCACATCATGAGAAGAGGAAAGTTGGAATACTTGGTTACAACTGGCAAAATAAAAGGAAAGAGAGATCGCGGGCGACAAAGAGAGATAATACTGGATAGCTTGGTGTCATGTCATGGAAAACAGTCAACAACAGAACTGATACGATGCACTGTGGATAGAAGATTGTGGAGGGACATGATCACCTACGCCAACCGGTATGGCACATGATGATGATTATATAACAAAAAACGATTTGTACAAAATTCAGACTACCTTTGTAATTAAATGTTATACAATCTTAAGGTCGGTGAAAAAAAAAGATTTCATGCCAAAAATTACTAAAATTCATCAGTTTCCGAGATAATTGATAAACTCTGTGGGCAGAAATTCCTGAACAAACTATAGATAGCTTGGTGTCGAAGCACAGTAAACAGTCAACGACAGATTTGATACGATGCCTTCTGGACAGAGAATTGTGGAAGGACATAAACGTCTATTCGAACGGTGTACCGGTATGGTACATGGTAATGTTTACGAATAATACGACCGAAACCACGCCAGGTCGTTCTTTTGATTTAGAGATGATAAAAAAGTTATCACATTTAGAAATAGAAACCTCAACCTTTGGTTAGCAGAAGAGTTCACTGACCAATCTGATATCAACACATTCGATATATTTCTGTTGTTACTGTCAGAGACCCATGTGATATTTGTTTATACGTGTGTATGCTCACAAATGAAAAGACGATTAGAGGCCACAGAAATGGGATTTCTCAGAAGAATGTTGAAAGTTCCCTGTACAGCTAAAAAGACCAATGAGGAAGTTCTCAAAGAGGCCAACACAAAAAGGGAGCTCTTGAAAAACATCAGAAAGAAGCATTCAACATTTTTTGGGCACATCATGAGAAGAGGAAAGTTGGAATACTTGGTTACAACTGGCAAAATAAAAGGAAAGAGAGATCGCGGACGACAAAGAGAGAAAATACTGGATAGCTTGGTGTCATGGCATGGAAAACAGTCAACAACAGAACTCATACGATGCACTGTGGATAGAAGATTGTGGAAGGACATGATCGCCAACGCCAACAGGTACGGCACATGATGATGATGATGATGATGATGATGCTCCCATTCAAATCAACGCTTCTACATATTTCTGTATTACGCTATGTTCTATGTTGTCTACTACTGACATATAATGTATTTTTAGGTTGCTTTGCGTGGTCGATTCCTGCGTCGATAGCTAACACGCAGTTGTTGAGGGTTTTCATACGCTGATGTGAGACATGCACACAGGAACACTTTAAACTTTTCTCTCTTATATTTCGCACACGAACCCATGCTGACCTTGACTATATATATTCATCTTTTTCAACTTCTTATCTTCCTCATTTTTCTTTCAGTTTGAGAGGAATAATGATCTGCTGACATTTTATTCTTGTGAGCCCGCTTATGTTATCACATTCCGAGTATTTCTAATATTCGTTTCTCTTCTCACTTCACGTTTTTTTGATCACACGAATTTTACTTGCCATCCTGTTGCCCTGGTGGGGATTTTAATTTGACCTAATGCCACCAGTTGATGCAGGCAGGGTGCCCTTTGACTCATTGATGTGGTGGGTCGTAGTGGCTTTCTTGAAATTCCCGGCTCTTACTGGATAAGTTGGAGTTCGTCTATCCCATGCTATGCTAGGAAACTCCAGTCCAGAGGTACTGTAATACTGGATCTTCTATATCAGTAACAGCCACCACTACAGGGAACACGGCGATCCTAGCTTCTTATAGTCAGCCTGTTTTGATGCGGACTGTTACCAGGGGAGACCACGAGGAGGTAGAACTGCTAGGTCTGGGTCAGCTGATGATCCGCCGACCCTGCCATTGCGACGTCAGGTCACAGGCGCTTCTTCTCCCCCTGGTGGGGATAGAGGATACCATAACGGACGGTGACTCCTGCTTGCTTGTGTGTTCCGTGTTCCTAGGCCTGCACCGTGGCTGACAGACCCCATTTTCAGACAGGCTGGACCCTTGTTTAGTGTATGAGTTTACCTAGTCGTATAGTGAATGCCGACACAGCTGTTGGGCCCATCCTGCCCGTGGTTCTGCTCAGGTGTTCACCAAAAACCTTTGATGAAGTCCACAGTTCTTTCCATCTCGTGGGGGCTGTCTCCTAGTTTCTGCTTCAGTTCTGCACCTAAACCTGACCCTAACCCTAAGCCCGACCCTAACCTTAAACCCTAACCCTAACTCTAAGCATGACCCTAACCCTAACCCTAACTCTAAGCATGACCCTAATCCCAAGCCTAACCCTAACCATAACCCTAACCCTGACCCTAACCCTAACCCTAAGCCCGACCCTAACCCTAAACCCTAATCCTAACTCTAAGCATGACCCTAACCCTAAGCCTAAACCTAACCCTAACCCTAAGCCCCATCCTAACCTTAAGCCTAAGCCTGACCCTAACCCTAACTCTAAGCCTGACCCTAACCCTAAGAAAAGCCTGACCCTAACCCTAAGTCTAAGCCTGACCCTAACCCTAACTCTAAGCCTGGCCCTAACCCTAATCCTAAGCCTAACCCTAACCCTAACTCTAAGCCTGGCCCTAAGCCTAAGCCTAATCCTAACTCTAAGCCTGACCCTAACCTAAGCCTGATTCTAATCCTAAGCCTGACCCTAAGCCTAAGCCTAAGCCTAACCCTGACCCTAACTCTAAGCCTGACCATAACTCTAAGCCTGACCCTAATCCTAACCCTAACCAAAATCCTAACCCTAAGCCTGACCCTAACCCAAATCCTAACCCTAAGCCTGACCCTAAGCCTAAGTCTGACCCTAAGCCTAAGCCTAACCCTAACCCTAACACTAAGCCTGACTCTAAGCCTAAGCCTGACCCTAAGCCTAAGCCTGACCTGAACCCTAACTCTAAGCCTGACCCTAACCCTAACCCTAACCCAAATCCTAACCCTAAGCCTGACCCTAACCAAAATCCTAACCCTAAGCCTGACCCTAACCCAAATCCTAACCCTAAGCCTGACCCTATTCCAAATCCTAAGCCTAACCCTAACCCAAATCCTAACCCTAAGCCTGACCCTAATCCAAATCCTAACCCTAAGCCTGACCCCCACCTCATGATTCCTTGTTGGCTGAACACAAAAAAGGATTTGGCCACAGTTCTAGATTCCAGTTGGCGTTTTATTTTTCTTTAAGATACTTTGAAGGGATGGAGAGGACGTAGAGTCAACAGTGGTCTGCTCCCTGGATAATTTAAGAGTCTAATGAAACCTCTGCTGTTTGTAGATGCGTTATCAGAATGCTTGTTTAGCGTATGTACTGTTCGCGCTATCAGTAATCTCATTATCTATGTTAAAATCCCAACAGTCCACAGAAAAAATTATTTAACTTTCTACTTTTGCTATAAATAAGTTGTCACTTGTATTTATATTATCAATTAAAAAATAGTATGTATATATATATATATATATATATATATATATATATATATATATCATCATCATCATCATCATCATCATCATCATCACTTTCATTATTATCAGAATATATTAATCTCATTACGAATACTGCTATTTAAAAATTATTGTATCCTTAACACCAATATCTATATAGCAATTACAATGACACTAAATATAAAACAATGCCACAGTCTTGGTAGTACATAGTTTATTATATATTTTCTTAATAATCATTAACAACGAAGTTATTATTGCTCCATCACTATATTCATTGACATCACACTTCAATAACATTACTCAGTTAATTATAATACATATTTCTTTTCAATTGGATACATTACATTGTTATAAACAGTCGCGCAATGAAGGATACACGGACATATAGTCACGCTGGGAACCCACACAGTCGTATAATCCAGCTGGATTAACAAACATACATATAGTCACGCTGGGAAACCACATAGGTGTATATTCCAGCTGGGATAACATACATACATATAGTCACGCTGGGAACCCACACAGTCGTATAATCCAGCTGGATTAACAAACATACATATAGTCACGCTGGGAAACCACACAGGTGTATATTCCAGCTGGGATAACATACATACATATAGTCACGCTGGGAAGACACAAACATATTCACACTGGGATGACATATAGATATATATTCAGGCTGAGAAGACACATAAACATATATTCACGCTGGATAGACACATAAACATATAATCACGCTGGGAGAATGGGAGCCGCGATAGCTCAGTGGTTAGTGAACTGGACCACAAAGGGCAAGGGGTAGGGTTCGATCCCAACCGACGGCTTCCGGGTTCATCCAGCCTTAAATGGGTACCGGATTTTTTTCTGAGAAAAAAAAGCAGCACGGGCGTAATACCGACCACATTACCCCAAAAATCATGTGCTGAAGGTCTGTAAAATATAGGGTCACTAACACCATATTTCCCTATACGCCACTTGGCGTGACGGGGGGTACTTTACTTTACTTACGGTGGGAGAATACTCAGATATACGAGGAACGTTCAAAAAGTAACGCGCCTCGTCGATTTTCTGTTAATAATAAACATAGAAACATGCAATTTTGCACACTTTAAAGATCGCATGTGTCGATTGTGTATTTTAAACCGCACTATAAATGGCCAAATAATAACGACTGCATTAAACCGTTGAAATGGAGCATGTTAGCAACCTGCGTTATAAGCAGCGAATTGTGATAACATTTCTCGTTACAGAGAAGGAAACTGTTGCGGACAATCACAAGCGCTTATGTGATGTGCATGGTTTTCCACAGACATATATTCACACTGAGAAGATCTACAGATATATATTCACGCTTGGAGGACACATAGACATATGTTTCCACTAGGAGGAAACATAGACATATATATTCACGCTGAGAGAATATGCGTACATATATTCACGCCGGAAGGACAAATAGACATAAGTTCACGTTTGGAGGACACATATATTCACGCTGGGAGTATATATATATATATATATATATATATATATATATATATATATATATATATATATATATATATATATATTCACTACCGGAGGACACATACACATATGCACACACTGGGAGGACACACACACACACACACATATATATATATATATATATATATATATATATATATATATATACACACACACACATAATCACGCAAGGACATAAAGACATATATTCATCCTGAGAGAACGCACAGACATATATTCACCCAGGAATCACCGAACATTTCTGGATAGACGGCCGAGCTCATATGGGTGGAAACTCGTGTACTAAGACACCCGTTCAAGTCTCGTACTTTACCTTTATATATTAACGCTAGCGGTACACACATACATATATTCACGCTGAGAAGACACACATACACATATTAACGCTAGGGGTACACACATACATATATTTAAGCTGGGAGAACACAAAGACATATATTTAGGCTGGGAGGACACAAAGACATATATTTAGGCTGGGAGAGCACACAGACATATATATTTAGGCTGGGAGGATACACAGACATATATTTAGTCTGGGAGGACCCAAAGACATATATTTAGCCTGGGAGAGCACACAGACATATATATTTAGGCTGGGAGGATACACAGACATATATTTAGTCTGGGAGAGCACACAGATATATATTTAGGCTGGGAGGATACACAGACATATATTTAGGCTGGGAGAGCACACAGACATATATATTTAGGCTGGAAGGATACACAGACATATATTTAGGCTGGGAGGACACAAAGACATATATTTAGTCTGGGAGGACCCAAAGACATATATTTAGGCTGGGAGAGCACACAGACATATATATTTAGGCTGGGAGGATACACAGACATATATTTAGTCTGGGAGAGCACACAGACATATATATTTAGGCTGGGAGGATACACAGACATATATTTAGGCTGGGAGAGCACACAGACATATATATTTAGGCTGGGAGGATACACAGACATATATTTAGGCTGGGAGGACACAAAGACATATATTTAGGCTGGGAGAGCACACAGACATATATATTTAGGCTGGGAGGATGCACAGACATATATTTAGGCTGGGAGGACACAAAGACATATATTTAGTCTGGGAGGACTCAAATACATATATTCACGCTGGGAAGACACACAGACATATATTTAGGCTGGCAGGACTCAAAGACATATATTCACGCTGGGAGGACACACAGACATATATTTAGGCTGGGAGGACTCAAAGACATATATTCACGCTGGGAGCAGAAACAAAAATGAATCCCCGTTTTGCTCACATACAGAAGAAAATACCCTCCAGGACTGTCGATTTCAAGAAAAAAATATAGCCATGGTTTTTTCGCTTTCCCAGAGTCACTTGAAGGTCATTAAATTGAAAGCAAGAAACTCTTGAAATAGACCGCGATCATTACTCTACAAGTTCAGGTAGTTCAATGGATGACAAGCAAACAGAGATGAGTAGTTACGAGAGATGAATTCTTAATTTATTTTACAAATTCACAGCAGGAATTCACCACGTGACTCCTAGACCAATGTCCTCAATTTCTTGGGACATCTGGCACGTGGCACAAGGGCAGCAACAGCATGTCACCAGGCAGTCGTTGGCTATGGTGCCCTAGATGGGTGGAGAGAGGCATTGATTATTAACATGTGGTATGCTTCATGCAACATGGTTTATTTATTGCTATTACTATTATTGTTTTTGGTTTTTTTTTATTTTTCGTCAACAAAGTAAGACACTTATAGATTTGTCTATGAAAGGAATCTCCTATTGTGGAAGTAAGGCTACTCCTGATATCTCATTTACGAAAGGAATCTTCTATTAGGAAAGTAAGAGTCGTCCATGATTTCCTTTGTGAAAGGAATCTCCTGTTGGGAAAGTAAGATTTCGTCTGTGATTTCGTCTATGAAGGGAATCTCCTGTTGGTGAAGAAAGGTTTCGTCTATGAAAGGAATCTCATGTTGGGGGAAGTAGGGTTTCGTCTATGAAAGAACTCTGTTGGAAGAAGTAAGATTTCATCTATGAAAGAACTCTGTTGGAAGAAGTAAGATTTCGTCTAAGAAATAACTCTTTTGGAAGAAGTAAGATTTCATCTATGAAAGAAATCTGTTGGAAGAAGTAAGATTTCATCTTTGAAAGAAATCTGTTGGAAGAAGTAAGATTTCATCTTTGAAAGAAATCTGTTGGAAGAAGTAAGATTTCATCTTTGAAAGAAATCTGCTAGAAAAAGTAATATTTTCTTTTTTGAAAAAAATCTGTTGGAAGAAGTAAGATTTCATCTTTGAAAGAAATCTGTTGGAAGAAGTAAGATTTCATCTTTGAAAGAAATCTTTTGGAAGAAGTAAGATTTCATCTATGAAAGAACTCTATTGGAAGAAGTAAGATTTCATCTATGAAAGAAATCTGTTGGAAGAAGTAAGATTTCACCTTTGAAAGAAATCTGCTAGAAAAAGTAATATTTTCTTTTTTGAAAGAAATCTGTTGGAAGAATTAAGATTTCATCTTTGAAAGAAATCTGTTGGAAGAAGTAAGATTTCATCTTTGAAAGAAATCTCTTGTTCGGGAAAATAAGATTTCGTCTGTGAAATTAATTTTGTTCTCTAACTCTGCCAATGTAAAGCCTGGACTATCCTGTGAATTGTAAAGGTGATAAGACTGTAGATCATATTTGTTTTCATGTCTGGAGATTAATACACAATTACAAAGATGGGTTTCTCAAATTTCTAACCTTCGGTGTATAAGGTGTCTGGAGCCTCGGTGGTAGAGTGGTCAGCGAGCTCGCTTCCTGGTCAGAAGGGTCCTTGTTCATCATCATCGAGTGCCATCTCCGCAACGAAGGTTGGCTACCATGGAGCGCCATTCTGCTCTGTCTCCTGCTTTGATGGTGTAGGTTGTCATAGGCTGAATTGTCCATCTTTTGATGTTACTTGTCATGTTTAGTCTTGGTCTGCCTCTGCCTCTTTTACCCTGTATTTCCCCCTCCAAGATTAATTTTAGTAGGCTGTTGTGTCTTTTAACATGGCCCAAAACTCGCATTTGTCTTGTTTGAATTGTGTTTAGTAGCTCTCTTTTCATTTTTAGTTATTTTAAGACTTCATCGTTTGTTTTCTTTTCTTTCCATCAAATTCTACCTATTTTTCTATATATCAACATTTCAAAGGCTTCACTTTTCTATTCCGTTTTCTTGTCTAATGTCCATGTTTCTGCACCATATAGGAATGTTGAGAGGATATAACGTTTTGCTATTCTTAGTTTTAGCCCTTGTGTTATTTGTTTTGATGTTAGTATGTTCTTCATGACATTAAAATTACTTTTTGCCATTCCTATTCTTTTGTTTATTTCAGTTGTACATTTTCCATCACTGGTTATAGTATGTCCAAGGTAGTTGTAGTTCTGAACTGTCTCCAGGTCTATTCCTTCAATTTTGATATCCACTTGTGGGTTTTGAGTATTTTCTTTGTTTATGATCATAGTTTTAGTCTTTTTGATATTAATATCTAATTCATGTCTTTGTTCAACTTCGCAAAAAATGACAGTTTTCTCTCGGATCGATAAGGCTCTGTGGTTCACCCAGCTCCTAAAAATGGGTACGAGAGGTTGTCCTAGGAAGTAAAGGCGGGCTGGTATGAAACCAACCAAATCGTTTAAAAAAATGCACAGTGGTAATGGAAAAATATGGTCACTAACACGAGATTCCTCGTCCATCTACCAAGACAGGGAAAGAAACTGTTATTTTACGCGTGTTTTTTTAACATAGTATGGCCTTTTTGTTATCGAAATATTGTTATTTCCACCTTTCTTGGAAACGGTTGGCGATGGCGGTTGAGGGGAAGGAGGGGGGGGGGTTATTACTATTAAATTCAGAAAGACTGTTAATTTCTTATGATTAAGAGCAACGCCCATGTGGCTACCGGGGCTCCCACGGTGAGAAGAGAAAAGAATAGAGCCACTGTTACGTGCCACGCATGTTGTATGAGGCGACTAAGGAGGTTTGGAGGCGTCGCCTGGGCGATAGAGTGGGAGCGAACTTCTCAACGGAAATTACCAATGTATTTTGGGTAATGCTCTGACAAGTGGTGGGACGGATGTGGGGAATTCCTGACTGCAATGAAACTGGTTCTATAGAGAGAATATATTAGATTAAGATCTGATAAATAAAGTAAAAGTAAAGAGCCCACGTCACGTTAGTGGCGTATAGGGAATATGGTGTTAGTGACTAGAATTTTTACAGACATTCAGCACATGATTTGTTGGGATAATATGGTCGGTATTACGCCCGTGCCGCTTTATTTTCCCAGAAAAAAATCCGGTACCCATGAAAGGCTGGGTGAACTCGGAAGCCGTCGATTGGGGTCGAACCCTACCCCTTGTTCTTTGAAGTCTAGTTCACTCACCACTGAGCTATCGCGGCTCCGACTGAGTAGGATTGGGGACAAACCCTTCATCGGTGCTACGGAGTTTGTGCACCTGAGATGAAGCCAATTGAAATGCTTTCGTTAGTGTGTTTTTGGCGTGCTTCATACTGGGGAACGTGCAGAGGAGGGGATCTGAGTACTATGGAGTTGTTCGTTGTGAGATGTAGATGATCTTTCGACTAAAGTAAATTAACAGCTTCAATCATTGTCATATAATGCCGCTGTAGTTTTCTTCATGTTGTCACTCCATCTTATTTTGTTAAAGCCTCGTGCTATCTATTTGCTATATCTGAGTTTAGTCCAAGATTACTTCTAGTGATATAATCCATGACCACATTTCTATAGATGTCATGTGATATTAGTACTTACGTGAATGCCGGATATTAGTACTTACGTGAATGCCGGATATTAGTACTTACGTGAATGCCGGATATTAGTACTTACGTGAATGCCGGATATTAGTACTTACGTGAATGCCGGATATTAGTACTTACGTGAATGCCGCCAAGAATACGAACTTTGAACCGGATGGCAGTCGCCGTGCCTGGTATGAAAGGGAGATAAGCTTTGTCCCCAAGGCTGGTAGCAAGTTTGGACATCATGCACGGCAAACACAAACACTTGAAACACACTGGAAGAATAGGTCACTTTAGTTCACATTTTAATTTACACACAGGCTTATACATTAGTTATCAAGCAACCAACCATAGTTACACACGATATTTAGATCACCAGTACTTCTTTATTCTAACAAAAATGTTACCGGGACTGTTAGCCCCGTTCACTAGAAAAGATGTATTATAACAGGTCATTGAGGTGCTGGAGAAACTTACATTTGACGAATGAATATTTGTTATATTATATTATATTATATTATATTATACATTACATTACATTACATTACATTACATTACATTACATTACATTATATTATATTATATTATATTATATTATATTATATTATATTATATTATATTATATTATATTATATTATATTATATTATATTATATATTATATTATATTATATTATATTATATTATATTATATTATATTATATTATATTATATTATATTATATTATATTATATTATATTATATTATATTATATTATATTATATTATATTATATTATATTATATTATATTATATTATATTAAAATGTAAGTTAAAAACAGGCAGTGAGTGAGACGCTGCAAAATTTGTATGCGTCAGATACGTGACAGGAAACAGCCTGAGAGATTAGAAATGACGAACTGAGAATAAAAGCTAGAGTAATTCCCGCTCATTAAATATATTAAGAAACAGCAGATAAATAATTTGGCCAATAGACAATAAGATTACAATATAACACAGCGAGACTTAAATAATCGATCCAAGGGTCGATTATATAAAAGAAATTGATTAATGGAATAATCGAAACATTAGAAAACAACAGCAGTGGAAGCCAACAGAAGAGCAAAGGAGCGCAAACTATATCTCCCTTCGACGCTGAAGGCAAATGAGGAAGGAAAAAAAAAAGGAGAGAAGAAAGAAGTGAGTTGCGACATTCAGTTAATGTTAGAATTATGAGAGTTTTACCAGAACACGTTCCGTGCTGTTCCGGCTTAAACAAATCAATGACTATCATGAAATACCAGTCGAAAGTTGTCAACATTCTTAGTTCTTGTTCTTTAATGCTTTTTTTCTTCAATTGAATCTTTAATTTGGCACTACAAAATGTATAGAAACTACCAACGTCTGCACTTAATGATGCTCTAGCAGGGAGAAGAATTGTGTATTGAGGTGGGCTGCAGGTTTTGTTTTATCTCTTGAAAGATCCAGATGGATTTGAGAACATCTGTATCTTGAAGAAACGTGACTTCTATGACAAATTTGTATAGTTCACATATTTATATTTGTTTCTTTCCATTTTGAGTCGAACTTTTCACATTATGTTTTCTTAAATATATTTATATCTTTTTTGTTGTCGTTTCCGACACTGCTTGTCATAACGATAGTTACAGTTAGAAAATATATCTTCCAGAGTAGATTATGTGCTTTCGCACTTTGTGTATGTGGCTTACATTCGCACTTTGTGTATGTGGCTTATATTTGCATTGGTCTCTCCATGAGATTCGGCTAAGGCCAAGAATAGTTATGATCATTTGTTCTTTTCTTCTACGTTCGGCAGCATTTACCTCTGACGAAGTCTAGGAACTGAATTTTGCCTGTTAATCCATTTTTCCTGGGCAGCCGTGTGGACAGGGGTCCCTCGCCGCACAGGCAGATAACTCCTACTTCGGAGGTACTCATATTTTTTTCCGTCAATGAGTAATTGACGTTTCAAGCCGGGCCTCGCTGCTGAGACCAGGGGTGGCTGCCGCAGAAAGAAATCATAAATAAAAATCCCAACCGGTTCAGCTGGGATTTGAACCCACAACCTCTCTGTCTCGAGGCCAGCCATTCCCCCGTTAGGATCATCTCATAGTTTATCATTTATTACTTAATCTGCGTTGGTAAACCCACGTGCTACATTGTTCTCATATTCCAACGATCAACTGACGAATAAGAAAAAAGGCGGAAACAGTCCGGATTTTAGATTTCTGGAGAATTTATAAACAAGGGGAAAAAAACCCATGTGAAGGATATGGTTCTGGTTTTTTCTTTTTTTTACATTTTTGAAAAATGTGGTCAGCATTACGCCACTGCTGTCTTTCTTTCACATGAAAAACCTGGTACCCTTTTAAGACTGGATGAACATAGAAGGCTCGAATTCAAACTCTTGTTGTCAATTGTAGACCAATTCACTAACATCTTCTCTAATTTCTATATAGCCCGTTGTTTATGATAATCTTTATAGGGTTATCCAGCCGATGCTTTCTTATGGTAGTTTTTGAAATTTTGAGTTTATTTTTCAAAGTTCTGTAATACTCCAGGTACCTACTAAACGGGCAAAAATGAATAGACGACATGAGAATGCGGAAGGGCAATGGACCGCTCTGACATTCTGAACTCTCTCAGGGACGCCTGACGAAAAGAAAACGACCCTCACTCTATGAACAGTCTTCACGAATATCATATCAAGGTTCAGATGCCAGACGGGCGCGCTACACAGGAATCCAAAGAAGACTTATCAACCAACACAACACAGGAATCCAAAGAAGACTTATCAACCAACACAACGCAGCTATCCTTAGTAGCTACACGTTGAGGGATACTTCGGAGGTGATCTGTGCACTTATGGACTTCCTATAAACAATGAGGATAACCTGTCGACTAAACTAAACTTAACGGACTTCGGGCAAGATATGTGATGGTCATTGGAACTCTTGCTCTTAAATGCTCTTTCTTTGCCATTCTTCTCCCCACCCCCCTTTCTAATATTCCTTTGAGCTTAGATGGAAGAGACAGCTTTTAGTTTGTCCTCTTCTGCTGTCATAGTAGCCTGCCAATCTATATCTCTGGAGCATACCCTCCAGGGAGCCGCGATAGCTCAGTGGTTAGTGAACTGGACTACAAAGGACAAGAGGGAGGTTTCGATCCCAAACCACGGCTCCGGTTCACCCAGCCTTTAATGGGTATCGGATTTTTTCTGGGAAAGTAAAGCGGCACGGGCGTAATACCGACCACATTACCCCAAAAATCATGTGCCGAGGGTTTGTAAAATGTATGGTTACTAACATCATATTCCCTATACGCCACTTGGTGTGACGGAGGTGCTTTACTTTTTTTTCTTGTATACCCTCTAGGTCTGTTGATTTTGTACCGTTTGTTGACATCTGTGTGGATTATGTTTAGTTATTTCTATCTTGTCACGTGGCTAAACTATTGCCTCTTTGGACGTTGCAGAGCAACTGCCATTCCTATTTCAATGCTGATGGGGTTTACAGAATGTCGCGGACATGTCCAACAATATCGCCGTTGTTTTATTAGATCATTTTATAGGAAAATAGCATCGTCACTATCTATCTATCTATTGACCTTTCGAGCCGTGGCCGGCCCTTAGGGCGTAGATCAAGATACTCCTTCTCTTATCTAAATTTTTATTCTAGCAGTTTTAAATTCTTTTAAAAATATTTTATCAAATCTCGCCATTTATCTCTGTTCTTTGCAATCAGCTCTATCTCATTGAGGGAACCGATTCCTGCTGCTCTTGCCTCTCTCATCAATGATCTTCTCAGTGTCTTCCTCTTTTCCTCTTACCTGCTGCTTCCCACTTGAGGGCTTGCTTTGTTATTCGGTTACTATCTCTTCTCATCACATATCCAACATATGACCATCGTCTTTTCTTTATTACTGAAGATATTAGTGGTTGATTGGCGATTTCTCTAATTTCCTCGTTTGTTTTGAATTCGTTCCAAATTCACTTTACATCACTATAATCGCATATGCTTTAATTTATAATTTTTCAATATCGTTTATCCATGCTGTGTAATGTAGGTGGTCATCATTCTCCATAATTCTCTGTGTTTTTTTTCCTATGCCTCCCTGTGTGTCCGTTCTTCTGTCGCTCCCATGTATCTGACTGTTGGTTTTTTTCTCTGTTTTACTGTACGCCTATCTGTCTCTCCCGCATTCTGTCTGTCTATATTTCTTTCTGCTGCTCTGATTCTTTCTGTTTCTATTGTCTCTCTGTATTCTTCCTCTCAGTCAGTCTGTCTCTGTGTCTGTCTCTCTGTATCTCCATTTGTATAGAGGATGACGTCATGGGACGCACCAAAATGACAGCTTATTTATATTCGAGCTATGGACTAAGCAATGTTTACATTGAACACCACGATATATGTTATTGCAGCGAGTTGGCAGATTTTTGAAAATGTTTTCAAGGGTTTGAACATAAATGTTTGTTCACAGTTCGTTAACCTTCGCTGTAGATAAAGTCGTTAATTCGATGGCTTCGTTTCAGACGTTTGTGACTTTGGTAGCTAAGGACCCAACTTGTGCAAACGGATGGCATTGGCAAGGATCATTTTGAATCTATGAAGTGGGCTCATTATGTGTTTAACTAAAAAGCATATGTGCTTTTTAACCAAAGACCTTTTTTTTTTTTTGGGGGGGGGGGGGGAGACTCAATGAAGATATCCCCGATGGAAGCATAAATTGTACTATTAGTCCCATAAATGATTCGCTTCCAGAGGTTTATGATGTAAACAAAGCAGCTTTGTCATTGCAAGTGAATAATGTCCACACCTATAATTGGTCAGGATTGTGTAGCAGCAGCAGGCTTTATAGCGAACACAGAAAACATCATAGGATTGTGCTGTTCTGAAACAGCTATGCTATGCTACCCTAGAATTGCCTTTAATGGAATTACTGTGACCACAAACCACTCTCCATGTGTGTGCCACATATTTACACCCCAGAAAGAAATACTGAATATAACAACATCATGTGCCGTCTGTGATATTAATGACCAGAAACCAGGAGCCTCCTGTATGATTGATACAACTGTTGCACCAAGTACTTCATCAGCAGAGCCAGATCTATGGAATGTTAATCTGACATTGTTCTTTAATGATGTCCAAGTTAATGAGACATCAGAATCGTGTGGCGGCAGCTACAAGAAGGGAACGGAGAACATCAATTTCTGCTGCTATAAAGGAGACTTGCCTTGCTATCCCAGAATTGCCTTAAATGGGATCACTGTAGTTGAATACTTCTCCTTTTGTGTAAACTACACAGTCACATCTGGGAGTGAATCAGTGAAGGTCACAAAATCATATTCTCTCTGTGGTTTTACTAACTACAGGTCATGTGGCTTCTGTTGGATTGGAAATGATAACTTACCACCACTGTGTGTCTATATGTTTGGAATTGGAGTCATCAATGATGGCCTAACATCATCAAGTGCTATGACGATCATCATTTTCGGGAGGACGTGAACTCCCATGGTATATGATGGATAGGCGGCAGGAACCATTGAAGGCTATGTTTGAAAAGTGTTCCTTGTTGCAGTTTCCTCATATTCCAAGTCCGGCTTTTTGCAGGAGCTACTGAGTTAAGTGCTCTGTGCACACCGTGAGCTGTGTGCCTCATCCGTTTTGATCCTGCTTCGATATCCCGCTTGATGAATAATGATATCGTATGACAGGGAACAGTTGGCTGTGTTCACTTTCTGCGCGGTTTCGCCTTATGTCTTTTGGCGTGTGCTGAGACTGCTACGATGGGGACTACAGTTACCTTTCTTTGTTTGGGAGATGAGTTAGTAATTCGGATGATTCCACTGGCACGGGCGGTTGAGCAATTATGGATTTTAATTCGTTTGCTGTGATACCGAGGCCTTCCATAACCAATAACCAATTGTATACCTATAAGCTGTCTAATGTAATTCGCTAATATTGATTATTACATTCATTCATGTTTATTAATCACGTGATCTTTGGTCTTTGCTTTCATCAAAGCAGCAACTAAGACTAAGATCCATTTCTTGTGGGTTTTCAGAGGAGAGCGACTAGGAGCAATTAATTGCTATTTTATTCCTTTGAAACAAGTGCAACATCTGAAATACTTGTTGGGCACAATAATAACATCAGATGGAAGATACACCACAGAAATAAAAAGCAGAATAGCTCACGCCAAATTAGCATTTCAGAAAATGAAAAATATATTATGCAACAAATCTATGTCAATGGAAGTGAGAGAGCGAGTTCATCGGTGCTATATAGAACCAATTCTGACCAATGGAAGCGAATCATGGACAGTAGACAAACAAGTGAAAAGACGATTAGAGGCCACAGAGATGGGATTTCTCAGAAGAATGTTGAAAGTTCCCTGGACAGCTAAAAAGACCAATGAGGAAATTCTCAAAGAGGCCAACACAAAAAGTGAGCTCCTAAAAAACTTCAGAAAGAAACAATCAACATTTTTCGGACACATCATGAGAAGAGGAAAGTTGGAATACTTGGTTGCAACTGGCAAAATAAAAAGAAAGAGAGATCGCAGACGACAAAGAGAGAAAATACTAGATGGCTTGGTGTCATGGCATGGAAAACAGTCAACAACAGAACTGATACGATGCACTGTAGATAGAAGATTGTGGAAGGACATGATCGCATACGCTAACCGGTATGGCACATGATGATGATTCCTTCAAAAATTATAAAACAAACAATTACGAATTCGCACAAATTAGTATTATTAATAATAATACACTAATAAAAATATATACGTACAATGCTACATCATCATCATATGCCGAACAATGCATCGTATCAGTTCTGTTGTTGATTGCTTTCCATGCCATGACAGCAAGTTATCAATTATTTTCTCTCTTTGTCGTCTGCGATTTTTCTTTCCTTCTATTTTGCCAGTTGTAACCAAGTATTCCAACTTTCCTCTTCTCATGATGTGCTCGAAACATGTTGATTGTTTCTCTATGCAGTTTTGTAGGAGTTCCCTTTTCAATGCTACATAGACGGACGGAACTAGAGTTTTCAACTTAATTTTTTTACTTGTCAGTCAATGTAGACATTCAAATTTGAACAGAACACTGAAAATAACAATTTACAAAACGCTCTGATATCACGATCTTGCTTTCTGAAATGAACAACAAACTGCAATCTTCAGACTTCAGCTTGGACACAGTAAACGTAATGTCCTTCTCAAAAGACTGCAAGCAACCCAGAACCCGCATTGTACTTGTCATGCCCTTCTTCAGATAACAGGATATGTCATGCAAACATGAAGACTGTATAGAGCGGTAGGGACAGAAATCAGATCACACTCGAAAAATAGGCACAGCGGCATTTTACTAAAGATCTTCTATCCATCTGTTGGCCTTTCGAGCCGTAGCCGGCCCATAGGACATAGAGCCAGATACTCTTTCTCTTATCTAAATTTGTATTCTAGCCGTTTTCAATCCTTGTAAAGATATTTTTATCAAATCTCGCCATTTGTCTCTGTTCTGTGCAAGCAACTTTCATTGAGGGAGCTGATTCCTGCTGCTCTTGCCTCTCTGATCATTGTTTTTCTCAGTGTCTCTCTGGGTCGGCCTCTTTTTCCTCGTATATGTTGTTTTCCACATGACGGCTTGCTTTGCTATTCGGTTATTATCTCTTCTCATCACATGTCCAACATATGACCATCGTCTTTTCTTTATTACTGAAGATATTAGTGGTTGATTGGCGATTTCTCTAATATCCTCGTTTGTTTTGAATTCGTTCCACCCTATACCAAGTATTTTCCTTAGACATTTATTTTCGAATGCGTTCAACTTTGTTTCTATGTCTCTTGTTGTTTTCCAGATCTTACACGCGTGCGTAAGGGTTGATATTACGTTTGATTTGAATAGTCTAAGTTTTGTGCTTGTGCTGATGAGTTTTGGATTTCCACGACTTTTCAAGGCTTCTGAAAGACATTGCTGCTTTAGCTATTCTGATTCTAATTTCTTTACTTGTATCCCTTCTCAGAAGAGCTTCTGCTAACGGCTAAATTCGTGGAGATACGTCATCTCTCTTTGTGATATGCTGGAAATAGGAAACCGATGGCAGAAGAAGAAACTGGAAAATAAAACAAAACTGGTTGGTTGGGGACTGGTTGGTCTCGAAGCAAGACGCCGGCGAGACAGAGAGGTTGTGGGTTCAAATCCCGGCTATCACCGGTTGGAATTTTTATTTTTATTTCTCACTGCGGCAACCACACCTGGTCTCAGCAGCCAGGCCCGGCTTGAAACGTGAATTACTCATCGACGGAAAAAATATGAGTACCTCCAAAGTCGGAGTTATCTGCCTGTGCGGCGAGTGACCCTGTGCACACGTCTGCCAGGGAGAAATGGATTAACACGCAAAATTCAGTTCCTAGTCTCTAAGGACTTCGTCAGAGGTCAAAGCTGGCGACCGAAAAAAAAAGAACCAACAAATAGAATAATACATGTAAGCGCACATTTTGATGTTATTTTTCCAAAGCTGAATGTGATAAGAGGAGGAATAAACAGAATTGAGAAGGAAAAAAGAATAGATACATTTTCTTCTTCAGTCAACACTATCACCACCGAACAGCTTCTCCCCAGATAGCTTTAACTCTTAAATGAAACGGAAAGAGAGAAAATTTAGCTCTAGAAGACGATGGGTTCATGAAATAACTGATATCTCTATAAGTTCTTTACAGGAAACATACTAAAGAGCATTGACATACATCTTCCCAGGATGTTGAAAGGAAATATAGCCTTAAGACAGTAAACTATTTTTTTTCTTTTATCGACAGTCATTCTTCATTCTCTCATGCTTCTCAATTTCCAATCATCAGTCAAACTTCATTATCTAAGATTTATCTATTTCGAATCACCAGTCATACTTTATTTTCTCAAATGTCTCTGTTTCGAATCACCAGTCATACTTTATTTTCTCAAATGGCTCTATTTCGAATCACCAGTCATACTTTATTTTCTCAAATTTCTCTGTTTCGAATCACCTGTCATACTTTATTTCCTCAAATTTCTGTTACGAATCACCTGTCATACTTTATTTTCTCAAATGTCTCTGTTTCGAATCACCAGTCATACTTTATTTTCTCAAATGTCTCTGTTTCGAATCACCAGTCATACTTTATTTTCACAAATGTCTCTGTTTCGAATCACCAGTCATACTTTATTTTCTCAAATTTCTCTGTTTCGAATCACCTGTCATACTTTATTTCCTCAAATTTCTGTTACGAATCACCAGTCATTCTTCACTCCCGCAGATCTCCCAGACCACTTACGGTTTGCGACTCCCCAACATTTATTTTTGGATCTGTTCACTTCCTTAAAAGATTCAAACAAATCCCTCGACCAGTCCCTGTTTCCTGTCCGTGTTGAAATAGACACCCTCTGCTTGGATTCTGTGACATGATCACCCTTGCTCTGTGACGGTAGGCTATCCAAGGTTGGCTGGGAATTTGACCTGTCTACAGGTTCTGAACTAGAGGGGATATAGGACCAATGGGCTGTGCTTCCAGTTGAGTTCATCAAAGGTTGAATCGTGATTGGTGGGCGTATAATTATATCCGGTTCCGTTCTATGAATGTCAGAGTTGTTCTCCTTGTGTATAATATGTGGTTTCATATTGAACCATTTCTAGACAACCGTTATAGCAATGTAGAGTCCACATGAAGCAATATGTACTTTATAACAATTGAGTTGTTGAGTGAATACTTAAACTTCATACCACGTCATTTTTTTTGTCTCTGATGAAAGGTTAATCATCTTCGTCATCTGGAATGTAAAAGACAAATATAAGTTAATTATGACTTATCTCTTGTAAATTTACATAACAGGAAAACAATGTAAATGGAATTTTACAATTCGACGTCGAAAATCCGGATAAAAGAAACGAGATAATAGAAAGGGAGCGGATGATTTCTCTTTACGTCATAAATATTCGTTAGGGAACATGCTATTAGTGCCCAAAATGTTCATGATCATCAGCACATTTACACAAAAAGCCGCTATATCTGCGCCTTTCGGGTCGATGCATCCGTGTTTAGTACGGGTTTATTTTGCTAACAAATGTGTGACCTATTCTTTTCGACTTTAAACTGCAAGTGATCCTGAAGTGCGCGAGTGCACTCTGAACCTCCTCGGGAAGGCTAGTTTAACTGTTTTAACTACCCAGAGATCAGTGGAGGGTTAACCCACGAGATAGCCACGGATTCCATTTTTAACAAATTACCAACACCTGTGGTGGAGATCGAACACGGAACCTTCTTGTCCAGAGGTCGACGTATTACCTCTAGGCCACCCAGTCCATCTGTTAGTCAGGATCTAACTCGACGCCTTGTCCCCTCATTAGTCTAATTCACAAACCACTGAGCTACTACGTCTGGCAACTAGTTCAGAACAAAATCGGCTAATAGAACTCAAGTAACAAACACTTGTACGTCTTAATAGACAAAGAAAGACACGCCAACGAGAGTGCACGTATTTCTAATTATAAAGGGCTCTTGCATCACCTGTTCCTTCTGTGTAGGATGCAAATTAGTTGTCAAGATCTGGACGAGTGAAGCGCTTGGTAACTTGACAGTAACGATCTCGCAATGGCACGCATAATATGCAATAAACACAGTGAAAACATATCAAACAAGATAAATATTCCGAGGTCTTCTTGCAAATTGCTTCTCACTAATAACAGAACAACATATTGAATTTAAAAAAAATAACATAAATGATACTTGCAAAATCATTAGCGTGCGACACCTGTAAACGATTTTTTTTAAAATTACCCATTATCATAATCTTCATCATCATCATGTGTCATACCGGCTAGCGTAGGCGATCATGTCGTTCCACCAGCGTCGGATATTCAGAGGAGGCAACGGGAGACCATGATTGCTCTAATATTGTATCATCGTCATCATCATTGGTTGTCGTCTCCGCAACTAAGGTTGGCTACCATGGAGCGCCATTCCGCTCTGTCTCTTGCTTTAATTATACAGGTTGTCATAACCTGATTTGTTCATCTTTTGACGTTACTCGTCCACGTTAGTCTTGGTCTGCCACTGTCTCTTTTACCTTGCATTCTCCTTTCCAAGATTACTTATGGTAGACTATTGTGTCTTTTAACATGCCCCAAAAATCAATATTGTATCACAATTCATAACACATTCCAGCTCAATGATGTCAGTGTACAACCAGCCACCGTGTTCCCTAGTATAGCCGTCATATACCTCATGAAATATGAGTCGTTGTTAATAAATACTGTTAAGACATCCAAACATTTCTATGGCAGCTAAACAACAAATGATAAATAGCATTTTCATACCAACTTTGTGCTATGAAAATCAAACATGGAACCTTTCTAAATCACATTTAAGAAAGATCAATACATGTGAGATGCGATGCTTTAGAAAAGTAACAAACAACACAAGAAGAGATAGAATACCAAATGAAACCATAAGAAAAATGGTAGGAACAAAACCCTGCCAAGAATATATATAACAACAACAACTTAAATGGTTTGGCCACCTGGTCAGAATGAACCCTTATCAATCACCATCAAGGACGTTCTTCTCGAGAATGCAGGGGAAAAGACCAAGAGGAATACTCACAAGAAGATAGATAAATGCAGTGACAGAGACATGTAACAACAAAGGAAAATCACTAATTCAGACAGTTCGAGCATCTCAAGAACGACAAATGATATAACCACGACACATTTTCGGTACCAGTGAGAAAGAGAAAAGAAAAAATGGAAGATAATAAATAGACCTGAATGTTTATGCCGATCATACCTACTACAACACAAGGACGTCTGTGGACCTTGCAATGTATATGAAAACTAAATAGGGCATTTTTTAAATCTCCTCCCTCGTTGCCATAACAACGGTGGTTCTAATAATAAGATGGTTTCTTTCCTCTCTTTATTGTAACGTATAGAAGTATGGGCACGCAGGAGGCCAGTTCTACTGATACCTCCTAAAATTACAGCGCTTCGTCTTCATTAAAAAAAAAAATTTGAAAAAAAAATTGGTAAGAGATGCTAATTAGCAGCAAAACGATGTTTTTTTCAGAATTTACAATGTAAGTAACTAAGATAATACGATGTAATGATGGTAATTTAAAACAATAATTGAAGGAGCTATTTTATATAGCCTAGATTGATGTAATCTTTATGTTACAAATTGTTAAGTTAAATGTTAACTTTAAAGTTTTGTTCCCCGTCCTTGTTTCTCAAATATAGGGCCCATCGTCGGCTGCTCCCTTCCACAGTTCTCTGTCCTTGGTATATCGTACCTATTGTTGACTGTCTACCAATCACGACACCAAATATCTTCTCTCTCTTATCTTGTATTTTTCAGTCGTAACCAAGTATTCCAAATTTCTTTCTCTCATGATGTTCCCGAGAAATGTCCTTTGTTTATTTTTGATGCTCTATGAGCTTTACTTGTGTTGGCCTTGTTGAGAATTTCAACCCGCTCTTTTTTTACTTTCCCAGGAAACTCGTAACATTTTTCTGAGAATTCCATCTCCGTGGCCTCTTAACGACTTTTATTTATCTATTGTCCATGGTTCACTTCCATAGGTCAGAGATGGCTTTATATCACCTTCCCCAAGATATATTATTTATTCAACACCTGAGTACTACGCGCGTCTATGGTGTCTATGGTGTCTATGGTCATAATTGTCAAAGATGTTGATCGAAGGGGACAAATGTCGCTGTTAGTCAAACCTTCAACTATCTGATAACACGGAAGTGCCGAAATCCACTTCGCTACAAATTTTCAATTGTTCTTACATATATTATCATGTTATATTCACTTCATTACTCTGAGTGGTTAGTATGCTCGCTACTGATCAGAAATGGTTCCGGTTCAAATCCCGGATGGAACAGATTTATTTTCATACCAAAACTGTTTCAAGATTTATCCAGAAAATTGAAGTCAAAGAATGTTCATTTTTTCCTTGGAAAGTAAAGCAACCTGGCGCAATATCGATCACTTTAACCGTGGAAATATTTTGTTAAAGATTAACAAACGGTTCATAAGCGTTGAGAAGACATATTATGGAAATATTCTGTTGGAGATTAACAAACGGCTCATAAGCGTTGAGAAGACATATTATGGAAATATTATGTTGGAGATTAACAAACGGTTCATAAGCGTTGAGAAGACATATTATGGAAATATTATGTTGGAGATTTACAAACGGTTCATAATCGTTGAGAAGACATATTATGGAAATATTCTGTTGGAGATTAACAAACGGCTCTTAAGCGTTGAGAAGACATATTATGGAAATATTCTGTTGGATATTAAAAACGGCTCATAAGCGTTGAGAAGACATATTATGGAAATATTCTGTTGGAGATTAACAAACGGCTCATAAGCGTTGAGAAGACATATTATGGAAATATTCTGTTGGAGATTAACAAACGGCTCATGAGCGTTGAGAAGACACTTACTATTTATTCCAGTGGATACACTTTGAACAAGTAGCGAAATGACAACATGAAAGCACCGAAGGTCACCTACCATTATTTTAGAACCTGAAGCTTCTAAAAAAAAATATCGTACAAACGGTTCACTTGTACCAACCATCATGTGCCTGCTTGCACAGGTGATCAAAATATCCTTTCAAAATACATGTATATGCCAGTTTATTAATTCGGCTGGACTTCCTATAATACTATTTTCTAATGTCTGATAAAATTATTTGTCTCTCTTTTCTACTATCACTTCATTCGCCATTTTTTTTTCCCCACAAGATATTCCAACTGCGAAAAGGAATGATGATTGTTTCCCCTGGATGTTGGTAATGAGCTTAATGTATGCATTGGCAGTTTTAAAACCTCATCTCTGTTATTTTCTTTTAGCTGTTAATGGTTTTCTTAACATTCTTCTGTAAAACATGGTCTTCGGCGTTTGTCTTGTTTTGGTTCGATTGCCTTGGATTCACCAAAGGTAAACATTTGTTCTACATAACATTCATCGAGTGCCGTCTCCGCAACGAAGGTTGGCTACCATGGAGCGCCATTCTGCTCTGTCTCTTGATTTGATGGTGCAGGTTGTCATAGGCTGATTTGTCCATCTTTTAATGTTACTCGTCCATGTTAGTCTTGGTCTGCCTCTGCCTCTTTTACCTTGTATTTTCCCCTCCAGGAATACTTTTAGTAGGCTGTTGTGTCTCTTAATATCGCCCAAAAATCGCATTTGTCTTGTTTGAATTCTGTTTAGTAGTTCTCTTTTCATTTTTAGTTGTTTTAAGACTTCGTCGTTTGTTTTCTTTTCCTTCCATCCAATTCTACCTACTCTTCTATAAATCCACATTTCAAAGGCTTTAATTCTCTGTTCTATTTTCTTGTCTAATGTCCCTGTTTCTGCACCATATAGGAATATTGAGGAGATGTAACATTTTGCTATTCTTAGTTTTAGCCCTAGTGTTATTTGTTTTGATGTTAATATGTTCTTCATGGCATTATAATTACATTTTGCCATCCTATTCTTTTGTTTATTTCAGTTGTACATTTTCCATCACTGGTTATAGTATATCCAAGGTAGTTGTAGTACAAAAACTGTCTCCAGGTCTATTCCTTCAATTTTGATATCCACTTGTGGGTTTTGAGTATTCCCTTTGTTTATGATCATAGTTTTAGTATTTTTGATTTTCATATCTAGTCCATAATTTTTGTTTATCATGTTTATTTCATTAAGTAATTGTAGATCTTTAGGATTTTCTACTAGTAATACAGTATCATCAGCATATCTTAGGTTATTGATTATCTTTCCATTAATTTGTAGGCCTGGCATCTCTATGATGTTTTTAAAGATTTGCCCAGTGTATAGATTGAACAAGCTTGGTGATAGGATGCATCCCTGTCTTACTCCTCTTTTTATATCAGTGGGTGTAGAGTTCTCTTTGTTATATTTTATTATTGCTGTTTGCTCCCAGTATAGATTACTTATTAGTCGTATGTCCATCTCATCTAGATGTATCTCTTTAAGGCATTCTATAAGTTGTTTGTGGTGTACTATATCAAAAGCTTTGGTGTAGTCTATGAAGCGGGCATATATTGGTTTTTTTACTTCTGTGTACTTTTCGATTAATGTTCTCATGCAGAATATGGCTTCTTTTGTCCCGCTATTTTTCCTAAATCCATATTGCTGCTCATCTAAATCAGTATTGATTTTATTCTGAATCCTTCCTTGTATAACTTTTAGCAAGATTTTTGTAACATGGATCATTAGGCTTATTTTTCTAAAGTCACTGCATTCAACTGCACCATTCTCTTTAGGCAATGCAATGAAAGTTGATGTTTTTAGTTCATTTGGTATGTATCCTGTGTGGTATATGTCGTTGCATATGTCTGTAATCACTTCAATGCCAAAATCTTCTAGTGCCTGTATCATCTCTATCCGTATGCTGTCAGGTCCTGCTGCTTTTCCCTTTTTCATTGTTTTTATAGCTTTTTACACCTCAGATTTTAAAATTGTATAGCATGATGTACATTTTATAACTGGTTTCTTGTCCCTTTCATCATGAAATAGTTCTGTTATATATTCTTGCCATCTATCTATAATAACTTTATTGTCTGTTAGCATTTTTCCTTTTTTGTCTGCAATGCATCCACATTCTGTGACTTTTTTATTTTTATCACATAACATTAACGACATTTTTTTAAATCGAAAACCAAAACTGTTGGAACAATATCATTTCACCTCGAGGAATTCAGAGTTTACCTGAGCTGTTCTGTACCTCACCTGTGATGTTAGAATTTAAATTTTATCTGAGCTATCTGTACCTCTCCTCTGATGTAGGAATTCAGACTTTACTTGAGATATTCAGTACCTCACCTGTGATGTTAGAATTTAAATTTTATCTGAGCTATCTGTACCTCTCCTCTGATGTAGGAATTCAGACTTTACTTGAGATATTCAGTACCTCACCTGTGATGTAGGAATTCAGACTTTACTTGAGATATTCAGTACCTCTCCTCTGATGTAAGAATTCAGACTTTACTTGAGATATTCAGTACCTCTCCTCTGATGTAAGAATTCAGACTTTACTTGAGATATTCAGTACCTCACCTGTGATGTAGGAATTCAGACTTTACTTGAGCTGTTCAGTACCTCACATGTGATGTAAGAATCTAAACTGTACCTGAGTGTTTCTATAACTATCTCCAATGTCGGAATTCAGGCTTTTTTTACCTGAGCTAGAAGAATAGGTCGAATTGGATGGAAGGAAAAGAAAACAAACGATGAAGTCTTAAAACAACTAAAAATGAAAAGAGAACTACTAAGCACAATTAAAACAAGACAAATGCGATTTTTGGGCCATATTAAAAGACATAACAGCCTACTAAAAGTAGTCCTGGAAGGGAAAATACAAGGTAAAAGAGGCAGAGGCAGACCAAGACTAACATGGACGAGTAACATAAAAAGATGGACAAATCAGCCTGTGACAACCTGCACCATCAAAGCAAGAGACAGAGCAGAATGGCGCTCCATGGTAGCCAACCTTCATTGCGGAGATGGTACTTGATGATAATGATTCTGTACCTCTCCTCTGATGCAGAAATTCAGAATTTATCTGAGCTACTCTGTACATCATCTCTGGTATACATCTACCATCTGAAGTTATTATTGCTCCCAAGTAATTGAATTAACTGAAGTCCTATTTACATTAATAATAAATTTCGTTGAATTTGTTTCGTTGCTGTGACGATTATATTAACTAAAAAGTAAACTATTTTTAACACACTTGCCAACAACTAAAAAAAAAAACCTATAGGTAAATACGTCAGTCCTGGACATGAGCGTTCGGTCTTCGAAGCTAGTCATAGGTGGCAGGGTTTTTTTTTTTTATTTAAAGTCCTTGGTTTCTATGTTTTCTTTTCTCCGCCACAGGGTAGAGAGATCCAATTTTTGTTTCTCTTGGACAACGGCAAAAGACAGGAAGTCACGTGAGCATTCTGCGAAACCTGGGCAGTTTGAAGTCAAAAATGATAGGCCAAACTGCATCTGCCATTACGTAATTGCTACCCACAATGTCATACCCTCCACGATCGAAATTTGACTACCTCTGAAGTCGGAGAATATATACCTGTATGACGAGGAACACGCGCACACGTTGAAGATACTCTTAGTTATGTGCTCAAGATGAGGAAAAACAGATCTTCTTTTATTTTTTTTAACCTTTCAATTTGCAGTGAGACAGAGGTCTTCAGCAAACCCTTTCTAAGCTGGCTTACTCGTTGTCACTCTCTCCATGTTCTCACCATCCTCTTCGTCCCTGTTTCCACCTGTCTTTTCCAAATATTTGCCTTCTCCTATTACTCTTCCACATGGCATTTCAAAAAGGGTATATCAGATTATTTTTTTTTTTTTGTGCCAGCTTACGGGGGACTTCCGTCTCCAAGATGGCGGATCTAGTCCACGTTCTCTCGATCGCTGCAGAAAGTGCATTCGGGGTCTGATTAATTTCGGTTCTCCGTTGCACTTTTCTGCGTTAAAGTCAAAATGATGATCTACTTATTACATCTGCGCCGCTAAAGCGAAGTCGTACGCCGGCAACAGTCCCGTTTGACAAATCAAGTATTGTGAATGCGACCTTCCACAGTCTAGACTTGTTCTGCGCTTTATGTCACATTGGTGCTGTTCATGACCGTTGTTGGAATTCCTTGACGCAAGTTATTTCCATGTTACTCATTAATGTGAAATGCTTTGTCAGCCGCAGTTTTATCTCTTCAGTGAATTTGCACCGTGTTTTGTTCGTTCGTAGGCTACATTCACTAGAGTAATAAAGAATCTAATGGGCGCGTCTTTGCTGTAAGTTCGACATTGTTATGTGTGCTACGTCATCGTAATGGCTCATCGTAAATCCCTAGACCGGCCTTACACTAATCTTACGGTCTGTTGTTTGATGTGCGACGGGGATAATCTGATGACTAACTGTGTGTTTATATGTTTGGAATTGGAGTCAACAACGATGGCCTAGCATCATCAAGCGCTATACATTTTTTTTTAAAATATGACGATCATCATTTTCAGGAGGAAGTGAACTTCGAGGTATATGGTGGATGGGCGGCAGGAACCATTGAAGGCTGCGCATGAAAAGTGTTCTTTGTTGCAGTTTCCTCATATTCCCAGTCCATGGGGGGGGGGGGGGTTTGTTGGTCTCGAGGCAAGACGCCGGCCTCGAGACAGAGAGGTTGTAGGGTCAAATCTCGACTACACCGGTTGGGATTTTTATTCATGATTTCTCTCTGCGGCAACCACCCCCTGGTCTCAGCAGCGAGACCCGGCTTGAAACGTCATTTACTCATCGACGGAAAAAATATGAGTACCTCCGAAGTCGGAGTTATCTGCCTGTACGGCAAGGGACCCCTGTGCACACGGCTGCCAGGGAAAAATGGATTAACACGCAAAATTCAGTTCCTAGTCTCTAGGGACTTCGTCAGAGTTGAAAGCTGGCGAACGCAACAACAACAACAACAACTTATCTCTTACGACAATTTCGATGGACTGAGTGTTGCATGAATATCACTTTTTCCTATTTTTTTCACTGACAACTGCGTGCTCAAGAATCCTTCCCCATTCTCCTACGTCACGGCTACTCTTATTTTTAATTCTCGAGAGTTTTTGACTTTTTATGGTGTAGATTCTCCCTGTTATTTCTTTCCGAGTAGCGGCCATTTTGTAACTACTCTTCCCGATTTAGAAGTGCCATCACTGCGTCACCTTCTTTGTCGCATCTCTATGTCCAATGATATTTGCCTTATACTTTCCCAGAGTTTTATGTTAGGTATTTTGTCTTGCGGTTTCCATTCTTATATTCATTCAAACATCTATTAATGAAACCATAAACTTTTGTATCAGAAACATCAGAAAGAAACAATCGACATTTTTTCGCGCACATCATGATAATAGGAAAGTTGGAATACTTGGTTACAACTGGCAAAATACGGGGAAAGAGAGATAGCGAACGACAAAGAGAGAAAATGCTAAATACCTTGGTATCATGGCATGGAAATCATCCAACAACAGAATTGATATGATGCACAGTGGATAGAAGATTGTGGAAAGACACGATCGCCTACACCAACCGGTATGGCACATGCTGATGATAATACTTTTATATCTGTCGTGTTTTTAAAAAAAATATTTTCCATGTTTTAAAACCATAAAATAAGATTGATTTAACGTTAGAATTGAAAGTTTATAATTTTTATTCAATCTAATTTATTTGGGTCTCTATGTGTTTCTTATTGCATTGAAAGCTTCGTTCGCTTTGTGTAGGGACTAAACGTAAATCCACTAACAATTTCAATTCTTGATATAGCCCACATGTTTACGGAGACTTCGATAGCGGGATAAACATTGATGAACTTAAAACACAGTGGGTTTGACAGTCGAACAGCCACATACATGAGTAACATATTGAATAAGCATGCAAACCTAACCTGACCAATACATGTTTATACAAAAATACATTTGCTATTTTGTATATGCCCAAATATTATCCTCATTGGTGTAATAATTTTAAAAATATATACATATTTTCACATATGAAAATCCGCTCGTCATGTATGGTAACACTTACCACGTTTTATTTTTTTTAATATTATGATGGGTGTCATTTGTTAACTGTTGCTTGCTTTGTCGTGGTCATTAATATCAACGGCTGATACATTTCTAGTAAATAAATAAAGCAGGTGTTTCCTCTTACGCAAATAACAAATGCTCCAACACTTTGAACTGGAAAAATCCGCCAATCAAAACCCAAATATAGAAATTGACATTCAATATCAACCAATCACATTTAAAGCAAAGACAAATATTATCCAAAACAAAACCAAACAATGAAATGTTGAAAATAATAAATACAACATGTATTATACCCAGCTAAAGGCGTGGATTAAAATTTGCTGGCATAGTAACATTTGTTACCTACACCAAGTATCAACGACCACTCTCATAGTTGGCATGTAATTGTAAACAGATTAAGTCGACGGGAGGTTGGGCAAGGTCTTCAGTTTTTCAAACAACCAGGTCGGAAGTGTTAGTTTGCTGCACGTCTTAAGTTTAAATACTCCCTTTTTGACCGACAAACAATCGATGTAGGAGCACACATATTGCAACAGGAAATAACGTTGTGAACACACTAATCTTTAAAAAGAAAAGGTGTATTTGTAAGTTAGGTTTAAAAAATAAACCATTATTATAGAAATCTGTATGATTTAAAAAAAAATTGAATCTGAGTTAGGGATAGAGATAGTAAAAAGTAAAGTAAAGTGCCCGGTCACGCCAAGTGGTGTATAGGGAATACGGTGTTAGTGACCAGAATTTTTATAGACCTTCGGCACATGATTTTTGGAGTAATGTGGTCGGTATTACGCCCGTGCTGAATTACCTTCCCAGAAAAAAAAATCCGGTACCCATTTAAGGCTGGGTGAACCTGGAAGCCGTCGGTTGGGATCGAACCCTACCTCTTGTCCTTTGCAGTCCAGTTCCCTAACCACTGAGCTATCGCGGCTCCCTAAACTTTAGTAAGTGCACCAAGAATGTTGGCGTGGGTCTATTCACTAAGTAGGCTTTATATTTGTTTAGCGCACAGACGAGTTTCTACAGGACAGCTAATTTAGTTATCATCAAATACATCCTATCAGGGAGTCCAGTAAATGTATATTAATGAATATAATCATCATCATCAAGTACCGGGCCTGCTGGCGTAGGTGATCATGTCTCTCCACAACTTTCGATCTCGACAGTTATTTATCATTTCTGTTGTTGACCTTCTGCTAAACCATTCTCTTAAGCTGTCTGGTATTTTTTCTATTTGCTTTTCTCTATCTCTTCGTCCTCAATTTTCCCAGTTGTTACAATATATTCCAGTTGTTCTCTTCTCATTACATGGCCAAAATAATGATGATTGTTTCTTCCTAAGATTGGAAATTAGCTCTCTTTTTGCTTTGGCTATACAGCAGGAACAGTAGTTGATAATGATAGTGACGACGATTATGATACCTAATATAATGTGAGGACTGTGATTAACATCTGTCTGTGGCAACAACAACAAATAATAATAATAATTCTAGAACGATTTAGAAAAAAAAACGTTTCTCACTGATTGTTTCTTTTTCTTTATCCCATAACCTTGGAGGTCATAGGGGATCCCATAACCTTGGAGGTCATAGAGGATCCCATAACCTTGGAGGTCGTATGGGATCCCATAACCTTGGAGATCATAGGGATCCCATAACCTTGGAGATCGTAGGGGATCCCATAACCTTGGAGGTCGTCGGGGATCCCATAACCTTGGAGGTCATAGGGGATCCCATAACCTTGGAGGTCGTAGGGGATCCCATAACCTTGGAGGTCGTAGGGGATCCCATAACCTTGGAGGTCGTAGGGGATCCCATAAGCTTGGAGGTCGTAGGGGATCCCATAACCTTGGAGGTCATATGGGCACGACAGACTTGATTAATCTTCTGTATTTACATCTACCTCTTTCTATTTAGATAATTAATTCAGAATGCAAATTTTAACTGTTTATCTGGTTTTTGTTTGCCTTTATTTTATTCAATTATCAATTCAATATCTTCAATTATAGTTCCCTTTCTGTAACAAAGAGGGGTTCGATCCTGATCAACGGCTTCCGGGTTCACCCAGCCTTAAATGGGCACCGGAATTTTCTAGGAAAGTAAAGGGATACGGTCGTAATACCGACCACATTACCCCAAAAATCATGTGCCGAAGGTCTATAAAAATTATGGTCACTAACACCATATTACTTATGCGCTACTTGTCGTGACGGGGGTTCTTTACTTTCACTATTTGTAATAAGACCAGGAAAACTATATACCGCAAACTAAGAAAATGAAAAAAAAAAGAAAGAAAGGGTGAACTTTATAATGTCTCCAGTGGTTGGGAAGGGTGGAGATGGTGTTAAAAAGGTAGTTACAAGGCAATTACCTTTGGATAATAAAGTGTTAGTGACGTCATTGTACTAAACCTCAGATTTATAAGATGAGGTGGCCGGTTGACTTCCTGGCTGTGAAATGTCTAGCACCAGCGTGACCTCGAGTGCCTTCTGTTCACAAAAAGCATGTTGTCTCAACTGGTGTTTGAACTCCGAACATTCAGGATTGCAAGCGAGTGCATTAACCACAGTCTTCTTCTTCTTCTACCTTTCAGCTCCCTGTGGAGCATAGGTCTTCAACAAACACTTTCCAAGCAGTTCTGTTTCTTGCCATTCTTTTAAGATCATTCCATGTCTTCCCCATCATCCCCATCTCTGCTTCCATCTTTCTGACAAATAATCAACAACAGAAGAAAAAAAACAAAGACCAATATGTTGACCGAAGTAGGATCGAACCCGTACTCAGTGGCACAGCGCCTTGCCACGAAAAGCCAAACTCTAGGGAACACTGCCACTCATCTATAAAAAAGTAGCTATGGTGGACAATGTCTCTCATGCAGGTGTTCTCATGACTATAGCATAAGGCTGCGAACACAGCTCGGAAATACATTGTGTATCTGTATTTTTCCTATTAAGACAAGTATCTCCCGGATAGGGTAGGGCTGAATACTTGTGTTGAGGACACACAATTAGGAGGAAAGGCACGAATAGAAGTTCCCAGTGGTTTAGACTGGAGACAAATAATAATAAATTATATTATCAAAGTGGGAAACTTCCGAGGCAATAATCAGCGAATCAATTCAGAGGAAGAGGTATGTTTACAGGACTCGGAAAAAATGACAAATAATCAACAACAGAAAAAAAAAACAAAGGACAATATATGGACCTACGGAAACTACTATTCGTGCTGTTTTGTCCTAAATGTTTGTCTACAACACAAGTATTCAGCCCAACCCTATCCGGGAGATACTTGTCTTAATAGGAAAAATACAGATCCGCAATGTATTTCCGAGCTATGATCGCAGCCTTATGCTATATAGTCATGAGAACACCTGCGTGAGAGACATTGTCCACGATAGATAATTTTTTAGTTAGCTGAGTGGCAGTGTTCCCTAGCGTTTGGCTTTTCGTGGCAAGGTGCTGTGCCACTGAGTACGGGTTCGGTCCTACTTCGGTCCATATATTGGTCTTTGTTTTTTTTTTTTCTGTTGTTGATTATTTGTCATTTTTTCCGAGTGCTGTAAACGTACATCATCCTCTGAATTGATTCATCCAGGGAACAGCGCCGCTATTCTTTACTCCCTTTTCGGGCCCCGACAGCGCACGCGCAACTAACCACAATTGTTCTCAATATTGTGTTGCTATTTTCAATATGTTTCGACCATAGACACATTGAGTTATTGAGTTATTTTCGGGTCATCAATATTGCACTCCGAACATGTCCATAGGTGCTCAGATCGCCTCCTCATGTCAAAGTCCAGCGACTGACAACACCAGTTCTGTGTTGGTTGATAAGTCTTCTTATACGCCCACTCAGTTTCTCACGGAATTTGTTATGTATTGTGGTTTTTCATAATTTTTGGCTATGTACTGAGAAATGAACAGCTGGAATATATTGTAACAACTGGGAAAATTGAGGGGCGAAGAGACAGAGGAAACCAAAGAGAAAAGATACCAGACAGTTTAATTCAGAGAATGGCTTAGCAGAAGGTCAGCAAAGGAAATAATAAATAACTGTCGAGATCGAAAGTTGTGGAGAGACATAATCACCTAACCCAGCAAGCATGGTGCTTGATGATGATTATGGTTTTTGCTTCTCGGTAGATCACATGACGATAGAATTGTTCCATTTTGCTGCCTGTTTTGGATGGTATACCTGCCTTCACTTTATAGCCACATCCAGAGTGCGATGGCAGACACTGAATCACAGCTGTAGTTTTTGGGACACAACTAACGTTCCCTGATATTCTGGAGTCTGTGGTCGCTTCTGGTGTTTTGTATAGCAGCTAGAAGTGATTTGTAATCTGTACAAAAAATACGATCTGGCATGATGATTTACGCTCTGACTTCGTCAATATCTCTGCAGCTTGGAGTAATGATTTTAAACCTGCTCTGTAATTTGATAAGATGCTGCTGGTCGAGAAGGCGTTTGTGCTAGTTTTCACATCAGCGTATCGAATGTATATGCCTCCACCCCCATTTTCAACTGCCCCTTCTGCTGTTCCATCTGTATCGACATGCGTCCAGTTTCTGTGCTTGTATTTTTTATGAATCATTTCTGCAGTTAAGGTTTATAATTGTTTTTTTTTTGGTTGGATTTTTAAAAAATTGAGGGTGGAAAGGGGGAGGTGTATTGCTGCTGTTTTACTTGTTGATGCCTGGTATGTCAGTTATTGTGTTGATTCCTTTCGGTGGATATTCCTCGTATTTGTAGAAGTTCAGCATTTCCTTTCCTGTGGGGGTGCTAGGGTGGATGCTTTCAAACTTGTTGTGCAGCTGTTTGGGGTTGTGTTTGGATAGGTGTTTGGAGAGGTGTTTAGCGATGTGTTTAGAGAGGTGTTTATAGATGTGTTTACAGATATGTTTGGAGATGTGTTTAGAGAGGTGTTTGGGGATGTGTTTGGATATTTTTGGAGAGGTGTTTGCAGATATGTTTGAAGAGGTGTTTGGAGTGGTGTTTGGAGATGTGTTTAGAGAGGTGTTTACAGATATGTTTGAAGTTGTGTTTAGAGTGGTGTTTGGAGATGTGTTTGGAGATGTGTTTGGAGATGTGGTTGGAGAGGTGTTTGGAGATGTGTTTGAAGATGTTTTGAGGAGGTGTTTAGAGATGTGTTTAAAGAGATGTTTTGAGATGTTTTAGGGGAGGTGATTGGAGATGTGTTTGAAAATTTTTTGAAGTGTTTTTTTGGAGATGTGTTTAGAGAGGTGTTTACAGATATGTTTGAAGTTGTGTTTAGAGTGGTGTTTGGAGATGTGTTTGGAGATGTGTTTGGAGAGGTGTTTGGAGATGTGTTTGAAGATGTTTTGAGGAGGTGTTTAGAGATGTGTTTAAAGAGATATTTTGAGATGTTTTAGGGGAGGTGATTGGAGATGTGTTTGGGGATGTGTTTGAAAATTTGTTGAAGTGTTTTTTTGGAGATGTGTTTGAAAAGGTACTTGGAGATGTGTTTGGAGATGTGTTGGGAGATGTGTTTGAAGAGGTGTTTGGAGATGTTTAAAGAGGTACTTGGAGATGTGTTTGGAGATGTGTTGGGAGATGTGTTTGAAGAGGTGTTTGGGGATGTTTGAAGAGGTACTTGTAGATGTGTTTGGAGATGTGTTGGTAGATGTGTTTGCAGATGTGTTGGAAACTGTGTTGGGAGATGTGTTTGGAGATGTGTTTGAAGATGTGTTTGAAGATGTGTTTGAAGATGTTTTTGGAGAGGTTGTTTGGAAAGGTGTTCGGAAAGGTGTTTGGAGATGTGTTTGGCGAGGTGATTGGAGATGTGTTTGACGAAGTGTTTGGGGATATGTTTGGCGAGGTGTTTGGGGATATTTTTGGCGAGGTGTTTGGAGATGTGTTTGGCGAGGTGTTTGGAGATGTGTTTGGCGAGGTGTTTGGAGATATTTTTGGCGAGGTGTTTGGAGATGTGTTTGGCGAGGTGTTTGGAGATGTGTTTGGCGAGGTGTTTGGAGATGTGTTTGGCGAGGTGTTTGGAGATGTGTTTGACGAAGTGTTTGGAGATATTTTTGGCGAGGTGTTTGGAGATGTTTAAAGAGGTACTTGTAGATGTGTTTGGAGATGTGTTGGTAGATGTGTTTGGAGATGTGTTGGAAACTGTGTTGGGAGATGTGTTTGGAGATGTGTTTGAAGATGTGTTTGAAGATTTTTTTGGAGAGGTTGTTTGGAAAGGTGTTTGGAAAGGTGTTTGAAGATGTGTTTGGCGAGGTGTTTGGAGATGTGTTTGACGAAGTGTTTGGGGATATGTTTGGCGAGGTGTTTGGGGATATTTTTGGCGAGGTGTTTGGAGATGTGTTTGGCGAGGTGTTTGGAGATGTGTTTGGCGAGGTGTTTGGAGATATTTTTGGCGAGGTGTTTGGAGATGTGTTTGGCGAAGTGTTTGGAGATGTGTTTGGCGAGGTGTTTGGAGATGTGTTTGGCGAGGTGTTTGGAGATGTGTTTGACGAAGTGTTTGGAGATATTTTTGGCGAGGTGTTTGGAGATATTTTTGGCGAGGTGTTTGGAGATGTGTTTGGCGAGGTGTTTGGAGATGTGTTTGGAAAGGTGTTTGAATCTCCTTATTTTAGACTTGTGGAGACTAGGTCTTGAATTTTAGAGTGAGCTGGATGGTTTGGTACAAGTTATCCTCTGTGTCAGAACGTTCACCATTATTCTATCGCCCAAACATCGTATCTTTGAGTGTTTCTCTAGGGTTTAGACAGTAGTGGTTTTCATGCTTTCTGCGTTGAGTCTGAGGGCTGTGTTTTGAGTTTTCGCTAAGCATGTCTGTGTTGCTGCTTGAAACAGTGAGCCATGATGTCTGTGTTGCTCTTTGAAGCAGTGGTCCATACTATTAATGCTACACTTTGAGACAGTGATCCATGCTGTCATTCCATACTTTAGAGCAGGCCTTATTGTGCCTGTATATACGGTTCTGAGAATCCTCCTGTTCGCTCCCCGGTTTGTTCTATCTAGCTTCTTCTTTAAATGATAGCTTCCTGATTGATGTTCTCTCTGCTTCCTTTAGGTGTCGTTTCCAGGTGAGTAGCTTGCCTAACGTGATGCCTAGAAATGTGCGGGTTTTCATCTTGAGGAAGTTCTTCTCCATCTTATTGTAGGCTGACTGATTTTGGGCTGTGTGTAAGGAAGAAACAAGGCATGGCTGTTTCTGTTGTGTTCTTTTTTCTACTCCTCAATCATTGGTCCATTTCCCTATTTTGTTGAGTGTTTCTTGTATCCGAGTTTTTGCTTTGGGCAGATGTTCTGATGCCGTCTAAGAAACGTGTCGACAGCATGAAGAGCTTTCGAATTTTGGTATGGGTCTGTTAATGTCCTTTATGTAGATGTTGAAGAGTGTAGGGGAGATTACTCCACCTTGGGGAAATCCTTGCTGTACTGAGATTGGATGGCTAAGTGTATCTTCCAGTTTTAATCTTGCAGTGCGGTGCTGGAGAAAGTTTGTATCCAGCGATACATTTTCCCCTCAACTTTGCTGTTTTTTTTAATCTTTAGTAACAGTCCCTCTTTCCACAGTTTGTCAAACGCCTTTGGTTAGCAAAGACTGCAAGTGCTTTCTGCTTTGCTTGAAATGCATTTTCTGTGACTTGTGTCAAGTGTATGAGTTTGTCCTCTGTGCTATGGTTTTCCTAAATGCTGATTGGCAGTTGTTTAGCCATTGCGTCTTCTCTAGATGTTTCAGCAGTCTTATGTTTGCATTTGTTTTCAATCACTTTCCTTATGCAGCTCAGTAGCTGGTAGGGTCATAGCTGGACTTTTGGGTTGAGTCTATTTCTTTTTTCTGATCGCGATGATTATTGTTTCTCTCCAACTGCCTGGAAGTTTACCAGTGTTCCAGGATTAGTTTAGTGGTTTGCACTTAAATCAAAATATAGCTATAATATTTTAACAATTGAAGCTATTTTATGGAGAATGAAGATTAAATTAACTTGTGCATTACATATATGGGGAAGACGCGATAGCTCAGTGGTTAGTGAACTGGACTACAAAGGACAAGAGGTAGGGTTCGATCCCAATCAACGGCTTCCGGTTCACCCAGCCTTTAATGGGTACCGGATTTTTTTTCTGGGAAAGTAAAGCGGCACGGGCATAATACCGGCCACATTACTCCAAAAATCATGTGCTGAATGTCTGTAAAATTTATGGTCGCTAACACCATATTCTCTATATGCCACTTGGCGTGACGGGGGTACTTTACTTTTTTAAAATATTACATATATGGAAAGGGGGGGGGGGGGGCGCCTGGTAGTCTAGAAGTACAACGTCAGTCTCTAAACAGGAAGGACCCTAGGTTCAAAACAAAAAACAGGTGGTGGGAATTTTTCAAGAATAGGACAAAAATAATCCGTGATTTCTTTTTGGTATTACCGTCTCCCCGATCTTTGAGTGGTGACATTCGATGTCCAGACCTCTTAGATAAAGACAACAAACCGGAAGTCCCATGTGCAAAGAGTAGCTTTGATTTGACCGCTGCCCCGGGCAAACATTGTCAGCAAAACCTACCAACACAGTGGATCCCAGGTCGTGTGACAGAGTTCGTGCACGTGTGTCGGGGTTCTCCTCGGATTTACCAGAGATTCTCTAGGGAAATATCGGAGCACTTTTGGATACCTCTGATATGCTGTGATGATGATGATTTTAATACATACAAACAAATATATATATATATATATATATATATATATATATATATATATTGTATAAGGTATTTTAGTATATGTTAAAAGACACAGCAGCCTACTAAACGTAATCCTGTAAGGGAAAATACAAAGTAAAAGAGGCAGACAAAGACTAATTAGGATGAGTAACATCAAACGATGGATAAGTCAGCCTATGACATCCATCAAGGCATGAGACAGAGCGGAATGACGTTCCGTGGTAGCCAAGATGCGGAGACTGTACTCAGTAATGATGATGCTATTCGCACAAAGACACATATGTAGACAATCTTCTTCTTCTTCCTCCTCTATCCTTCCTCCATTGCCTTTGGCGTCGAGTGGAGATACAATCGTCGATTCTTTGCTCTTCTGTTGGCCTCTTCTGGTGTTATCCCGCCCAGTGACTCTAGTATTCCCATTATCCATCTATTTCTCGGTCTTCCTCTTAATCTGGCGTTTTCGTAGCGTTTGTTTATGGCTCTTTGAGTCATTGTTAGCTCTTTTTGTCTTGTTATGTGGCCCAACCAATTTATCTGCTGTTGCTTTATGTATTCGATGGCTGGTTCAATTTGGAGGCATGATCGCGATTGTTTCTCCGTTATTTTGGCTCTAAACACTGTTGTGTGTATGTTACATTGTCCTCTGAGCACTGTTGTGTGTATGTTACATTGTTCTCTGAGCACTGTTATGTGTATGTTACATTGTCCTCTGAGCACTGTTGTGTGTATGTTACATTGTTCTCTGAACACTGTTGTGTGTATGTTACATTGTCCTCTGAGCACTGTTGTGTGTATGTTACATTGTTCTCTGAGTACTGTTGTGTGTATGTTACATTGTTCTCTGAGCACTGTTGTGTGTATGTTACATTGTCCTCTGAGCACTGTTGTGTGTATGTTACATTGTCCTCTGCCGCTGTGCTAGTTCTGTCGCAGAGTAAGGGCTTTTAAGTAGACAATAAGCAATTATAACCAACAAAAGCATTGTATACTACTTTTGGAGCATATGTTACGGACAAAATATCTCCACCTATCCATGTTGTTGGACATTTTCTCTACCTCTCTCCAGTCTAGGCCATTGTTCTAGAGGGTTCCATGGCTTTTTTTCTCAATATAATCCTGGGTCTTCCCTGCTACCTGGCAAGTTCCATGATGTGCTGGTTATCTTAATTTGAGTCAAATAAATCTCGTTTTCCTAAACAAAATCTGTTGCTCGATTGGTCCATGTTTTGTTCTTTTCCAGTTTCTTCAATTCTGATCTTGTCTTACCAGCTGATCTTCATAATTTTCTCCACAGTTATTTACACATTTTTACAACTTTTGTTTAGTTGTATTATCTAACATCAATATCTCTGAGCCGTATGAGAAGACTGTTTTTATATTTACATTAAATAGGTCCATAATATTCATTAAAAGAAATGAAGAAAATATGTTCATGAAGATCAAAACAAATATTGGTCAAGGAAAATTGCAACTTACCTTCTCTCTTCTATTTAAGAACACGAAATGTGTATCAGTTAGAAGTAAGACCGAAAGTAGCAACTCCATGAGAAAAAAGGTCGGTTCTCTCAGTTGTTCAAATATTTGGTTTCAGGCATTCGTGCAGGCTTCAGGTCGAGGTTTGGTCCAGTTTGACAGCAAAACCTGGGCAACTTGCCTTTGGTATTTTGATTGCATGTCAGGGACGGAGTAAGGGGAAGTAAGGCTTGATTAAATTTGGACAACGGAAAAGAAATGTGGGCTTTGTGATGAATTGTTTTATTCTCAAATTAACATACGTTGTTGCTCATTGTTTTGAATATTTTTATATGCAAATTAAAAATAAGATTGCAACTATATTTTCTTATCTATTTTTGATGTATATGCTTGCTTGCGCCCGATAAATAATGGAGTACACCTCTTCATCATCCGCCCTTAAAAGGACGTTAAGTGGGCGTGTCTACGTTGTGTTGTGGTTTGCAGTATAACTGTTATATTTGCACCTTTCGGTCCAACACATCCGACTTCAACATGACATTTTTGAGCACCGGGTTGTCTTCCCTCTTGGATCCCTACTCGCATGGCCAGACTAGAAAGGTTAGTATGTTAGTGTAGACACTGCCGAGAGTTGGAGCAGGGTCTGGATGATTCTGGTACACCGATCCCGGCACAAGCCATCAGCTGTGGGTCGCTGACAACTTCCAGCTCTGGTTCTGCGAGGCGCGTCTTCGCCTCCATTTTTGATGTCTATTAAAGTAACTGTACTGCTCACATCTTTTTTTTTATCACATCAAAGCGGAATTTTAGTTTTTATCTTGGAAATGTACTAGCATTTATGGATTAAAGTACCAGGGGTCCAGTACATTCCACTCATTATTAAAATTGATATTTTATGAAAGTGGTTTCAATTTGTGACATCATACACAAAGCATAATAAAATTTCAGTGAAATCAAAATGAATGTATGTACCATACATGTGTAGTTAATCTATCTATCTATCTATCTATCTATCTATCTATCTATCTATCTATCTATCTATCTATCTATCTATCTATCTATCTATCTATCTATCTATCTATCTATCTATCTATCTATCTATCTATCTATCTATCTATCTATCTATCTATCTATCTATCTATCTATCTTGTCTATATTGTCATTTCGAGCCGACGACGGCACATAGGGCAGAACCACAATCTCAAAAACAGAAACCTTGCGTGCCAAAATGGCACATATTGCGGAGAATGGCTCTGTTTCCATAACAACACTTTTTACAATGACTGCTTGTCAAGCCATCGATCAACCTCCTTAGTCGCCTCTTACGACATGCCTGGAAGGTCACAGTGTCACTATTCTTTACTTCCCTTATAATGAAGCCCCGGTAACACACAGGAACATAGGGAATGTAGTTAATACTCTCAACAAATAGATCAATGATTAGAAAAATCTCAGTTTCATTGGATGTAATTTTTTTTTTTCTAACAGTGAAATATTTATTTTACTTTCAAGATACAGGATTTTCTTTTGGATATTCTACCAAGATTTTTATATTCTACCAAGATTTGGATATTCTACCAAGATTTGGATATTCTACCAAGATTTGGATATTCCACCAAGATTTGGATATTCTACCAAGATTTGGATATTCTACCAATATTTGGATATTCTACCAAGATTTGAATATTCTACCAATATTTGGATATTCTACGAAGATTTGGATATTCTACCAAGATTTGGATATTCTACCAAGATTTGGATATTCTACCAAGATTTGGATATTCTATCAAGATTTGGATATTCTACCAATAACTTTGAATGTTTAATGGCAGAATTCGTGGAAACATCACAAATAGGCTAATGAACTAAAACATCAGTGGCAGTAATAGGAAACCCTTTCTTCGCAGCAGGAGACAATATGATCATCAGAAGAGAACCCCGTCGAGCAAGTATTTCGGTCCTTTAACTTCTTGACACGCTAAAGGAGGTGGGCCCACCTGAGTCATGACTCCCAGGTGTCGACCTCCTGCTCTCTAAAGATTACAATAGATGTTTGGCACAAATCAACTACACACTCTCTAAGCAACACTTCTGTTCGAGTGACAAACAACAGTGTGCTATCTTTTATTGCCTATTAAAAAAAAAAGTAAAGTACCCCAGTCACACCAAGTAGCGTATAGGGAATATGGTGTTAGTGATTATAAATTTTACAGACCTTCGGCACATGATTTTTGGGGTAATGTGGTCGGTATTACGCCCGTGCCGCTTTACTTTCCCAGAAAAAAATCCGGTACCCATTAAAGGCTGGGTGAACCAGGAAGCCGTCGGTTGGGATCGAACCTACCTCTTGTCCTGTGTAGTCAAGTTCACTAACCACTGAGCTATCGTGGCTCCCTTTGTTGACTATTTTTATTTGTTATTGTTCCTGTCTCTCAACTGTTATAAGTTTGTTACTATCTTAACTTGTCTGTTTTAGATGTACATTATAACATTATGAAGTCGCTATGCATTATTTATCATACGTTTATCAATGACTCTCTGTTTAAGACGCATACGAGCATAAGTTATTTATTTGGTCATGATAAATGTGTTACTCCCTAGAGGGTCTCTGTTTAAGACGCATACGAGCATAAGTTATTTATTTGGTCATGATAAATGTGTTACTCCCTAGAGGGTCTCTGTTTAAGACGCATACGAGCATAAGTTATTTATTTGGTCATGATAAATGCGTTACTCCCTAGAGGGTCTCTGTTTAAGACGCATACGAGCATAAGTTATTTATTTGGTCATGATAAATGTGTTACTCCCTAGAGGGTCTCTGTTTAAGACGCATACGAGCATAAGTTATTTATTTGGTCATGATAAATGCGTTACTCCCTAGAGGGTCTCTGTTTAAGACGCATACGAGCATAAGTTATTTATTTGGTCATGATAAATGTGTTACTCCCTAGAGGGTCTCTGTTTAAGACGCATACGAGCATAAGTTATTTATTTGGTCATGATAAATGTGTTACTCCCTAGAGGGTCTCTGTTTAAGACGCATACGAGCATAAGTTATTTATTTGGTCATGATAAATTTGTTACTCCCTAGAGGGTCTCAGGGCGATTTACAATCTTTTACAATCTGCAAACCTCCACCCACATCGGGTTCTTGGGTTCTTATAAAAAGTGCTTGCACGTTGCCAGGCATTTCAAGCTCCTTTATTTTTCTTTTTGTGGGGAGGAGCTCTCCAAAAAAAAGGGGGGGGGGGGCTAAAATATAGTATGGTAAAGACATACACTTAATTGTATTATACTTCTAATAAATAAATAAATATATTACATTTTAAAATTATAACATCTTTTGTTAGGCATAAAAATATACAAAACAGTAATGCTGGAAAATATGCGAAAAGGTTACATTGAAAGCTAACGCAACACTTCTATTAAGTTTCAAAGCCGCCTTGTTCTTTTTCATTGTTTCATGGCATGTTGAATGTGACATGGATTTGCAGAAGGCCTTCAACTGATCCTGGCAAATGCTTGCTTCAGACTTCACAGGTGTGTAGCACTTTCTGTTCACGACCTTCCCATTCTGCCGCACTTAAACACACTCATACACACAATCACATACAACACACACACACACTCACACACGCACTCACATACAAACACATACATACTCACATACAAAACACACACACACACACGCACACCACTTCTCGTTTCAACCCTTACAAACATAAAATGAGTGCTGCCCGATGCCCGAGTGTTTGCTGAGTGTTAGAATAAAATGGTTTCCTCGGTAAGGCTACTTCACAAACGAGGACTTGAAGTGAATATCTGAGAAAGTTATATGATTGAACAAAGCATCTGTAGCATGGTTGCCAGTTAGAGCTCTTGCTTGTAGATTCAATGCCAGCTTGGCATTCCAGTTGATTGGCTAAAGAATAAATTGAACAGAAACCTAATTCAACGAGCTTGAGAAGTGGTTAACAGCGGGAAGGAACTCTGCTCACTCAACTCTAATTGTGTCTGAACATTCACATTTGAAACGGAAATTTCATACATTTTGTATTACACTACATTTAATCCATTACCTTTTATCTTAACTGAAAAATCAAATAATATATATATATATATTTAATTGGAATAGTTATCCATCTCTAGAGATAGAAACAGGAGTTACTTCATGAGAAATGATGGCAATTTTGTACATGTCGAAACTTTCACAATAAAAATAATTGAGAAAACAGTTCAAAGTAGCAAACAGTGCAAAGGACAAAAAGAGACAATTGAATATGATGAGCAAAGCCCCATCTAAATAATGAGAACACGAAGAACGTATCCATCGACAAAACAAAAAGCCAACCCACAAGCATAATCAACAACGAAGAACTCGAAATTATATCAAATTATGAATACATTGGAAATATAAAACAAACAATGGAGACTGGCAGAAGGAGATTTTAAAAAGAGAGAGAGAGAGAGAGAGAGAAACTAGTAATACAAAAATTGATGCCATGAAAATCATTTGGGACATACTAGCAAGGCAGTAAAATGAAACTGAGGGCATAAAACTACTGGTTGCATGTAACTTCCTAATAGCAATAAATGGTTTTGAACCATCTCACATCTTTGTGTGTGCATGTCTGTGTTAGTCACCTCTAGTGACTCGGGCAGATGGTGCTCGTAACCTGGGAGGGCCGACCATCTAAGGGCAGCATCCCCCTACAGAAAAGACAATCTGCTGCCTTGCAGGAAGATTGGGGGCAATCAAAGGCTAGGGAAAGCAAACCCGAATAAAATGCTGGCTGAAATCGGATGCACTGGGCCACTGGCGCAGAACACAGTGCAACGTTTTAACGGGTGTTCAATCAGAGTGGATCTGGCGAACTCTACTTGTGATGTTCTGTCTGTGGGGGCGATCAACACACTTTGCCTGACAGCTGGACTTCATGTGAGAGTCTGGAATCCTTACTCTGATTGAGTCCTGATCGCAGAGAGAGAGAGAGAGAGAACCATAATATAGACATATGTATAATTGTCTATGCATCGAAATGTTGGTCCTGCACTGAATGACTCCTTGTTGTAATCGTTCATAATTAATACACTCAGAGGGTTTTAATAACACTCATTGTACATTGATATCGTGTTGTGATACCTGCGCCCCAGACTATCTCATAGATACTCAATAACGCCTTCAAGAAATGACTAAATATGAGGTCAAATATGGATTCTTATTGATTCAGTAACTCGTTGGTTGTGCACAACCCTAGTTCGCCCATGCTATAACTCAACAAATGAAGCCCAAAGAGTTAATGGTAAGAACTGATGATGAAATCAACACATTGTTTTTTTTTCCTTGTCCTTGTTCCCAAATGAAACATTTCTAAGTCGAATTCTGCGCGCCCCCCCCCCCCCATATATATATAACATACAATTTGCAGGCCCTATGTGATTTATTCTTCTGAAACGTATACAGTATATGATATAAAATAGTCTATCATTTTCTTCTTTCCTTTCTCATTTGCCTTTCAGCGTCGAGTAGTTCATTGGTTTAGGGACAGTGATATATAATTACGAATACTCGTCATTGGTTTGAGTTATTTGTGTTTATCATCATTACACTCCTAACTTGTCCATAGGAGCTCAGACCCCCTCCTCAGTATGTCCCAGAACGTCCAGCGACTAACGACTCCAGTTCTGTGTTGGTTGATAAGTCCTCTTATACGCCCACTAGACCTCTCGTTTCTGGCTGTGCCCATCTTAACTCCCATCTCTTCCATCCGAAGGAGAGAAGTGGACTGATGGTTGTTGAAGTCCTGCGACCTTCCTGCATCTCGGAGGACGGTAATAACGTCCGCCTGATCCATCGGTTTATCGTCTTCAACGACAGCATAGCTAGCTAGTCGGTCCGCTCTTTCATTTACCTGGACTCACGCATGTCCAAGGACGCAGACAAAGGCGACTCAACGTATTTGTTAACTTCTGCAATGACTCAACCCACTGCCTGCGAACAAAGCCCGCTTGCGATTTTCTTATCATGGTCATCGAATCACTTAGTGTACAGGCGTGTGTGTAGTCTTGTGACTCCAATGACACGAATGCCTTGGCCACTGCCATCACATCCATCGTCATGCTACTCGTGGTCATAATATACGGATTACTGTCTTCTTTGACTAATCTGCCTTTGAAGCGTGCTGTAAATGCCGATACACTCTGGTATCGTAATACGGATCCGTCTGTGTAGATGACTGCTTTTTCATCGTTGGTGTTATCTATCCCAGATGAGAGCGTTGACCTTCGCATTGACCACGACTGGATTCCGTTTTCCTAATTTCCTGTCGAGTATGACGTAACACGAGAATCTGCACCTAAATGACGTAGGCACCAGTATCCAGTCATCGCCAGTATTGATATTGGTAAGCTTACAGACCTTGTTTGATGACATGTTCTGCGCGGCCCACCCATGATTTGCCTATTTTTAACCTGTCCCCTTTCCCTCTGTTGATATCTTAGTGCAATTGATGCTCTTTATCTGTATTCACCTTAAGGTATGCTTGCGCCAGTCAGATATTGATCCTATCATTCATGACTGGAAAGGGAGTGTCTCTCAAATACCCTAAGATAATGCACATGCATCGCTTAATTTTGTACTTTCTCTACTCCGTCGATCTGCGTTGTACTGACAGTGAGGACGGCTGGAACATATTTAATTGGCACGAGGACCAGTCCCTGGAATAAGAAATGTGAGTAGCCTCTGCTTAATGGTGGCAGCTGCCACGACCTTCAAGGCGCAAGTCCTTTACTATCCCATGGTCAACATGGTTAGTAAAACACAGAATGCGATCAAACTTAATTCCTAGACATGTCATCAACCTGCACATCGTCAGCTCCCATTTATACCACCAGTGTTTGAGTGTTAAAAATATTATTGTTAACGGAGAACAACGCCACTGGTGTTTTATTTGATTAACAAAGGCACCCGCTACTCCACACCAGGAAGAGATGCAATCGAGTTCGTTTTGCAGTGAAGAAGCGATTATCTGTTTGTCTCTTCCCTGACAATATACCAAAATGCCATTAGTAAAGCCATTGTTTTTCCTCTCAAATCCAGCTGTTGTTCTGTGATTGTTATTGCGTGCACGTTAATTAAATATGACTGGTTAAAATGGTGAATCTGCAGCAACCATGGACAAATTAATCTGGGGTTGGGCGACCAACTTTCACATTGGAGTATCACCTTCCTCTGAAACAGTGCTGCAGCGATCCATCTAATGAGGAAGGAGTGCCCATCAAGTTTGAAAAGCATGTGCTTGAGATATTTAAAAAATGGAACTCTTTTGGATGCAACTTCCAAATCTAACGCAGCTACCATGAGTATCTCCTCTCCTCTGTGAAATTTTTCGAAGACATCATAGGCAAAGTCTAACACTTTGGCCATGTCTCTTTGTTATATCTATACCCTTTGAGTGTGGAGGTCATGGTTTATGGACAATGATGTACACATTAAATTTAATGTAAGTATGTTAAAGACTACTACCCAAAACAATCATAATTGTTTGGCCATGTAATGAGAAGAGATAACTGGAATATATTGTAACAACTGGAAAAATTGAGGGACGAAGAGATAGAGGGAAGCAAAGAGAGAAATACCAGACAGATTAAGAGAATGGCTTGGCAGAAGGTCAACAACAGAAGTGATAAAGAACTGTCGAGATCGAAAGTTGTGGAGAGACATGACACCTACGCCAGTAGGCCGGTACTTGATGATGATGAGGTATACAGACAATTGTGTATAAAAATTTTTTTTGTTTATGACAAATTTAAAACGAGGAAGTTTAAAACTAAAAATGAAAAGAAAACAACTAAACACATTAGAGCAAGACAATGAAATTTTTGGGTCATGTTAAAAGACACAACAGCCTAATAAAATAAAAGTAATATTGTAAGGGAAAATACAAGGTAAAAGAGGCTGAGGCAGACCAAGACTAACATGGACGAGTAACATCAAAGATGGACAAGTCAACCTATGACAACCTGCACCATCAAAGGAAGTGAGACAGAGCGAATGGTGCTCCATGGTAGCCAACCTTCGATGCGGAGACGGCACTCAATGATGATGATGATGATGATGATAATGATGATGATAAGTCATTTGCTTCCTCCTATTATAGAGAGCTCTTGAAAAAAAAGACAAAATAAAAGTAATCTTCAGGAGGCAAAGAGTTACAGCCGTCCTTGGTTTTCTGTGGGCTGGGCCTGAGTGATAGGGCATAGGGCAACCCAGGTCGGGATCTACTTTTTTGGGTCAACTGGGAACATATCATGATAACTTTATTGCAGGTGAGAGAATTAAGTACGGAAGGAGATTGCTGATAAGTGCTATATTTAAAGGGAGGAATATACATGTTAATTGCTGCCTTTATTATTATTGGATAATTAGGCAGGTGCCATGCCATGCCGGCTAGGGGGATGGTAGTCATCTGGTCTCAGCTGGTCTGGCCTGTTCTCAGCTGACGACTGAATTTTGAATTGTGAATCAGAACTGAAACTACTGGAAGTCAATAGAGACGAGAGTGAGAGTCTACCATTAAACAACAAAAAATATTTTTAAATATGTTTTAAACATCCCTCACTGTTAGTGTTGCCCATAGACTTGGCGACTTGGTACTAGACTAGTAGTGTGTAAACTCACATAAACTAAACTACAAACTTAGTATTTAGTATTTATTATAAATAATATTGATGATTTGAACTTAAAAACTTAATTATAACAGTCGACTTCTTAACGAAAGAATAGTTAAGGTAGACAAGAGATCGACAATTGAGATAGATTTCATTCATAGACTATCACTATAGATAGACCCTAGCTTAACTAGTCAGCATTCTAACATTCTTATTATCTTTATCTACATTTTAATTCTAATATATACAATAATATATTCTTTCTTTTCTAAATTACATATTTTTATCATTATCTAGTATTTATTTTTCACTTCACTACAGTTGAGTAACAGTTACATTCTATTCCAGTTAAGCATGGTAAATAAAATAAATTATTTAGTACATTTTAATGCCATGAAAAATATACTAACAGCAAAACAAATATCAACAGGGCTGAAACTAAGAATGGCAAAATGTTACATCTTCTCAATATTCCTGTATGGTGCAGAAACATGGACATTAGACAAGAAAACAGAACAGATTACTGAAGCCTTTGAAATGTGGATTTATAGAAGAATAGGTAGAATTGGATGGAAACAAAAGATAACAAACGTTGAAGTTTTAAAACAACTGAAAATGAAAAGAGAACTACTAAATACAATTAAGACAAGACAAATGAAATTTTTGGGCATGTTAAAAGACACAAGTAATATTGGAAGGAAAAATACAAGGTAAAAGAGGCAGTGGCAGACCAAGACTAACATGGACGAGTAAGATGGACAAGTCAATCTATGACAGCCTGCACCATCAAAGCAAGAAACAGAGTAGAATGGCGATCCATGGTAGCCAAACTTCGTTGCGGAGAAGGCACTCGATGATGATGATGAGTACATTTAATTTATATTATTTCTTAAAGGCTAAAACTCAGAATAGAAAAATGTTATTCTTCTCAATATTCCTGTATGGTGCTGAGACATGGACATTAGACAAGAAAACAGAATAGAAAAATGAAGCCTTTGAAATGTGGATTTATCGAAGAATAGGAAGAATTGAATGGAAATAAAATAAAACAAACGATGAAGTCTTAAAAAAACTAAAATTGAAAAGAGAACTTAAAATACAATTCAAACATGACAAATGAGATTTTTGGAGCATGTTAAAAGATGTAACAGCCTACTAAAAGTAATCTTGGAAGGGAAAATACAAGGTAAAAGAGGCAGACCAAGACTAACATGGACGAGTAACATCAAAAGATAGATAATTCAGCCTATGTATGACAACCTGCACCATCAAAGCAAGAGACAAAGCGGAATGGCACTCCATGATTATATGATAGCCAACCTTTGATGTGGAGATAGCACTCAATGATGATGATGAATTCTTTAAAAACATTATAAAATTATATGTAAAATTAAAATGTGTACAATTTTGATTAAATTAATTTGAAAATTGATCCTGAATCAACTGAGTGGTGTGTGTGTGTCTGTTTTAAGGAACTTCTTAATTAAGAATAAATAAATGCAGTGTGAACATATTATATTTGAATGTCCTACCGTGCACAGCATAGAGAAATGAAGATGCAAGAGATCCTTTGAAAATGGCCCACTGCACATTTCCATCTTTTGTGAAAGTAAATATACCAAATTCCATGAATAAAACTAAAAGTGAGTATTATTAAGTTTTGCTGTGACTGTTTGGATCATGCTGGTTTTATGTTACTTATCCTTTTGTATAAATGCTTTTGAGCTACACAATATATGCTTATCATATTATTATCTTTGCATTAAATGATTTTTGTCTTAGATTATAATCACAATATCAACATGAATTTCAAAATATAAGTATCTATTGATAGCGTGTATAATGAAAAATTACCAAAAATTTAAATTACTTTATTTTCAGAATAATATTACACTCATATAATGTTATACATTTACTAAATTCTATCCAAGAAATAATTAAGATTGGTTTCTTATATGCTGTATGTTAAAAAAAAAGTAAAGAGCCTGCGTTACACCAAGTGGCGTTTAGAGAATATGGTGTTAGTGACTATAAATTTTATAGACCTTTAGCACATGATTTTTGGATAATGTGGTCGGTATTATGCCAGTGCTGCTTTACTTTCCCAGAAAAAAATCCGGTACCCATTTCCAGAAGCCGTCGGTTGGGATCGAACCCTACCCCTTGTCTTTTGTAGTCCAGTTCACTAACCACTGAGCTATCATGGCTCCATGTTATATGTAGTAAAGATGAATCCAAATCCATTGTATGTAAAAAGAGACTACTTCAGATATGACTGATATTTTTTGTTGTTGTTCTAATCTATTCATGGAATCAGTTTCATTGCAACCGAGGCATCCCCATATCTGCTCAGCTGACCGTCCTAGCATTTCTTGAAGCATAAACAGACTGATAGTTCCTGTAAGGTGTTGATTATAGATACATCTGATTTTCCCACTAAGCTCTCCGGATCGACCAGATCAATGTGTACATCATTGTTCCATCCATTCTCCTCCTTTTCTCTGCATCATCATAAAGTACTGAGCCTGCTGGCGTAGGTGATCATGTCTCTCCACAACTTTCGATCTCGACAGCTATTTATCATTTCTGTTGTTGACCTTCTGCCAAGCCATTCTCTTAAGCTGTCTGTTATTTTTTCTCTTTGCTTCCCTCTATCTCTTTATCCCTCAATTTTTCCAGTTGTTACAATATTTCCAGTTATTCTCTTCTCATTACATGGCCAAAAAATGATGGTTGTTTCTTCCTAATATTGGAAATTAGCTCTCTTTTTGCTTTGACCTCTCTCAGAACATCTTCATTACTCTTCTTAGCTGTCCATGGTATTCTCAACATTCTCCTGTAAAACCACATTTCTACAGACTCCAGTGATTTTCTTATCTGTTGTCCTATTTCCATGATTCGCATCCATATGTTAAGACTGGCTCTATGTAACATTTAAGAACTCTTTTTCTTGTTTCTATTGTCAAAAATAGATTGCATAGTATCTTCCTCATTTTTTGGAAAGCTGCTTTTGCCTGAGCCATTCTGCATCTCACCTCTTTTGTACATCTTCCGTCTGAAGTTAACAAAGTTCCCAAATATTTAAATTCATTTACCTGTTTTAATATTGTTCCACTTGTCTTTATTTTGCACTGAGGAGATGTCTTTTTCTTTGTTGTTACCATTACCTCTGTCTTTTTGCTATTATGGCTGAGTCCTTTATTTTTGCTTTCTTTCACTATAATTTCCAACATTTCTTGTAACTCATTTTCACTCTTAGCGATTAAGACTGTATCATCAGCATACCTTAGATTATTTATATTATGACCTCCAATTGTTATTCCAAGTATGCCCCTTATGGATCTTAAAATAATCTCACTATAAATATTAAACAAATCTGGTGACAGCACACAACCTTGTCTAATACCCTGTTTTATTTGTTGAAACATTCCCAATTGGTTTCCAGTTCTTATGGCTGCTGTTTGTTGCCAGTACATGTTCTTTATTATTCTTAGATCTTTGCTGTCTACGTGTTGGTCAGGTTAGGTAATTTTACCTGCTACTGTATGTAGTAAACAGTACAACCTGTGGCTGCCCTGCTGCCTTGCAGGTAAGCTCGGGAGAGTAAAAGGCTAAAGGAGGGTATCCCGAAGTAAAACAACCCCACTGCCTTGTGGGTGAGACTTTTTAGTCAAAGGCTAGCGGAGCCAACCGTTAACAAACCGACGGAAGGCAACAGAAAACCACCGTCGTAACTTCTTTGTACAATCATGAATCGCCTTTCCTCTTAAAGAACTAAGAAAAAACTTGGCGATGCCCTCTTTGTCCAGAGTAAGGCCACATCCAGTGCCAGAACTGCCAGCGAGGTTATTGGCTATTTCACTGCCTTGTACATCAGTGTGTCCTGGACAGTACAACCATATTAAAACAGGCACTTTGGAGTCATCCAAGAGCTGCATCCACTTATGTCGCTGACACTGTCTGTCAACCTTCTGTAGCATACTTTGCGCATCAATTATCAAGACTGTGATCCACATTCTGTGTAACCAACCAAGTTATCTCCGCCATTGCTGCTTCTATCTCCATTCTTATCTCTAGTTTTTATTGTTGATAACAACTGGGTATATTCTTTCTTATTCCTGAAATCTTTGCTTATGGTTTATTGAAAGTTATGTTTTGCTATGTAAAATCTTAACATTAGAGGAGTATACTTTCTCCCCCAACCCAAAAAAATTAAATACATAATAATAATATTTCTTCTTACCTTCCTCATTTTCCTTTCAGCATTGAGGGAGATATAGCTAGTGGTCTTTTGCTCTTCTGTTGGCATCTGCTGCTGTTATGTTTCATAGTGTTATTTATATTCCATCAATCGATTTCCTTTGTGGTCACCCCTTGAGTCTGGTGATCTTGAAATGTTTGTTAAAGGCTTTATGTATTTTGTTTTGGTCTCAATGGCCTAACCATTTAAACTTTTTTTTTTTTAGGTATTCTAATAATGGAATTATCCTTATCTTTTTTCTCACTTCCTCATTTCTGATCTTATCTCTCAGGCAGTTTCCCATCATTCGTCTAACACATTTCATCTCAATAGTTATTTCTCTTATTGTTCTTGAGTCTTAATGTCCAGGTCTGGCATTGGTAGCACAACACTGAGATGAAGATTGTATTGTAGATTACCCATTTTGATTCTAGTGTTATTCCCTTAATGAATAGCAGTGGTATTAGGTGCCCAGTGATCTGATAAGCTTTATATTTTTAAAATATTTTAAATGACTTGTCATTTATGGGAATCTGGTTATTTTAGAGGTAAGATGGCAGCCTCTGGACAAGAAGGTTACAGGTTCAAATCCTACAACAGGTGTTGAGAATTTTCTCTTTAAATCCATGGTTTCTTTGTAGCTTTATCCTCCTCTGATGATTTGTAAGTAATGAAATTCGTTGTCTAGTCTTCTTGGACAAAAATGAAATAAAGGGGGTTCCATTAAAACAGCTTTGACAGTTAAAAGTAGAAAATGGTTTGGGCAAAATGACCTCTGCTTGGCCAAAATTGTAAAGCAATTTAAAATCTATCCATGCTGAAGATGGATGCATTGGGCAAAAAAAAGGAACAGGTATCATGGCTTGTCATAAACTAGTGACGCAATGAATTCACACCCCATTAACAGGCAAATGTTAAAAAATAAAAAGAGGCACTTGTATGTAATTTTAGGCTGTTTATATTTTCAGCTGTCACTCACGATGTCTTGCACAGCCCAAACTTCATGTTGTCACAGATGGTGTTGTAAGTGTAATCAGTACCAGGCACAATGGTGAGGCTGCAAAACACACCTGAAGCTGTGCAAAACAGCAAAGCAGCAGTGGCATTCAAAACATTTTTATCTGGCGGTAAATAGCAATACCTTAGATGCCAAATTTATTTGTTATATCTTGTTTATGTGAAATGAAAAAACATCTTGGAATGGGAGGTGGGGAAAGCTCTTTGTTTTGTATGTCCTAAATGGGTGTATAAATATATTCCTGTCACCTTTCTTCTATTGTTCTAGTACATGTAACTAAAGACATTGCAGAGATGAGGTATGGGTAACTTTCATGACATTGTTAATTATGTAACTTGAATTGTCATATTGATTTATTTAACTGACTGTTTCTGTTTATCATTTCCTAGGGGCTTGTCTTTTGCTTAGTAGTCTAGTGTCTTCATGTGGTGTACTTGTGCTGCAGTTTGTTTTGGTTTCATGTTTGTCACATTCTTCATCTTCTTAGTGTTCTGCTAACACATTCCGTACCAGGAGCTGCAAGATGCGGCTCAAGTTACCGACATGAAAACCCAGGAGCCGGTTCTTGCTGCTTTTAATTTATTAATGTTTCTGCTATTATTTCCATTAGAAATTCTTGTAACTTATTTAACCTCTTTTTCAACTTCCTGAGCAAATTGTCTGAACTAACTATGTGTTTTATATTAATTTTCATTTATTTTCTTGTTTTTATTAAAAATCTTTTTTCTTACAATTGTGAGAAATAGCAGTGGGTTTAACCCCGTGGTAGGGAGTCGAAGTGTGTTAAGTGGATGTTTTGTGTTGCTAATTTATGGCATGTATGTCCAGCCAAGCCATTTTATTATTCAATCTATGATAACAATATAATCATTAACCTGTACCCCTACTTCTTTTTTTTCCAAAGTTTTATTTTTACTATTTCTCCTTGACTTGTGTGGAGTATTTATTAAAAATCTCATTTTCGTGTTATACTATTTTATGCTTGTGTATTTCGCTCTAAATACTTGGAAATACTTGGTATAGAATGGAACGAATTCAAAACAAACGAGGAAATTAGAGAAATCGCCAATCAACCACTAATATCTTCAGTAATAAAGAAAAGACGATGGTCATACGTTGGACATGTGATGAGAAGAGATAATAATCGAATAGCAAAGCAAGCCCTCATATGGGAAACAACAGGTAAAAGAAAAAGAGGAAGACCCAGGGAGACACTGAGAAGAACATTGATGAGAGAGGCAAGAGCAGCAGGAATCGGCTCCCTCAATGAGATAGAACTGCTTGCACAGAACAGAGACAGATGGCGGGATTTGATAAAATATCTTTAAAAGAAAACTGCTAGAACAAAAATTCATATAGGAGAAGGTGTGAACTTGGTCTACGCCCTATGGGCCGGTTACGGCTCGAAAGGTCAATAGATAGATAGATAGATTTCGCTCTAATTTTGGCATTTGTAGGACAGTGTATGTGTAAACAGTGCACCAGTGAAGTAAACTATTGAAACGAAGTCGAGAGAGGTATAGTATGACTGGGTAAAGCACTATCTCCATATTTCGTGCCCAGGCACGAGTAACAAAGTGAAAATGAGGAAGAAAGCACCAATTGGCACATGGAACGTAAGGACCATGGGCCCTGGACTTGCTAAAGCAAACACACTGAAAGAAGGACAAATTAGAACAATAACTTATAGATAGATAAAGAACTAAATAGACTACATGTCAATATTGCTACCCTCCAAGAAATAAGACTCTCAGACTGTGGTTCTGTAAAGGAAGAAAATTATACTTTTTTCTGGCAAAGTCTTAGCCCTAAAAAGTCACGTCTATATGGAGTAGGCTTCACTGTATTAATACACGGAAAAAGACAAATCGGCAGACCTAAACTACGATATAGAGATATCTGTAAATCATCTCTGAATAACTTCTCCATCTGTGAAAATGACTGGGAACATCTAGCAAGTGATCGCACATCAGGGAGAGCATGTATAAGGAATGGTATAACATCTTTTGAGACTGCTAAGGCAACACTTTGAAGAGAAAAGACTCATGAAAAAGGATGGAAAACCCTGTGGATCAGTGGGCCTGACTTGTTCATTCTGTGGCCATGTGTATGTTTCTCAAACATTGGTAGAATTAGCCACGAAAGAAGCTGTTCGACAAAAACAAAACCTAAAAAAAAACAAAAAATACACGATAGCCTCCACTAGACCATCTGACAAGACGAAAAGGGCCATACATAGTGAATTTCTTTTTTGTTTCATAGTAACATTTTGATGCTTTAGGATAGGTGTTATTTCTTGTTTATGTTATTTGCTTTCTCATTTTTTATTTCTACATTATCTTTAATTTGCCGCAATCAATAACGATACTACTTAGATACTTCAACTCTCATACTTGGTTTAGATTGTTTCTGTTTTCTGGTGTATAATTTTTGTTTGCAGTGTAATTTTGTCATGGATTTTGTTTTATTGACATTTTTCTATCTATTAATTTTCTATTAATTTGTATAAGTTCAAAAATGCTAAATCATGAATCCTTACAACTCTCTGTCTCAACTGTTGACCCTTCAAGGAAAACACTTTTCATCATCATCATGTGCCATACCGGTTGGCGTAGGCGATCATGTCCTTCCACAATCTTCTATCCACAGTGCATCGTATCAGTTCTGTTGTTGACTGTTTTCCATGCCATGACACCAAGCTATCCAGTATTTTCTCTCTTTGTCGTCCGCGATCTCTCATTCCCTTTATTTTGCCAGTTGTAACCAAGTATTCCAACTTTCCTTTTCTCATGATGTGCTCGAAAAATGTTGATTGTTTCTTTCTGTTTTTAAAGAGCTCCCTTTTTATGTTGGCCTGTTTGAGAATTTCCTCGTTAGTCTTTTTAGCTGTGCAGGAAACTTTCAAGATTTTTCTGGGAAATCCCATCTCTGTGGCCTCTAATCGTCTTTTCATTTGTTTGTCTACTGTCCATGATTCACTTCCATAGGTCAGAATTGGTTCTATATAGCACCAATGAACTCTCTTTCTCACTTCTATTGACATAGATTTGTTGCTTAAGAAGAAAACACTTTTAACTTATCTAAATTTTGCATTTGAACACCTAGTGTCAAATAAATATAGTGTCATTTTTTGTCTGCCCCTTATTTAGGTCACATAACCTGCTATCTCAGATGTATAGAAAAGGTTGTTTGAAATTCTCCTGCATGAAGCCATAATTGTATTGTGGCAGTCACTGCTTTATTTTGTTTTGATTATCTTGCAGTGCTAAAAATAGTTTTTGCTTATCTTCAAGGGGAAACACACAAGTCCAATATTTTGACATTTTGTTTCTGTTTTATCAACACAGCTACACTTAATAGGCAATAGTTCAATAGATCTTTTAATTCATTATGTCTTTGAAGTGCAACAATTAGTTACAGTAAGATGGCATGCAGTAATTTTGTTAAAGAACAATTTCTGTGAAAAATGTGAAATTATAAAGCCAAGTCTCAAATGGTTACTTGATGGTTTAGCTTCGTTTGTTATATATCTATCTACCTATAGAGCCGTGGCCGACACATAAGGCATAGACCCAGATACTCTTTCTCTTTTTATAAATTTTCTTTCTAGCAGTCTCAGTGCTTACAAAGATCTTTTATCAAATCAACAAAAGGCAATATTTTATTTGATTTGTTATATATAAGTGGATATATAAATATATACACTACCAAAAATTTTTAAAAATCAAATTGCTTAAAGGTCCTCAATAATAAAGCAGACAACACATTTTTATTTTAATACTGGTGGCTGGTGATACAAGGTCAAAGTGTATGTCATTTTCACTGTTTTGAAATGTGGGCAATCTAACATGCTCCAACATTTCTAAAATCTTGAACATCCTTGATTGGACTGTCTATAGTTGTGAGTAAATTGGTTGGTTGGTTGGATGCGTTCGTCCGATGACTAAAGTATTCTAGAGTATCGTTGTAGACTAGAATATTCCTCTTCATCATCCACCCTTACAAGGATGTAGTGGACGTGTCTGCGTTGTGTTGTGGTTTGCAGTATAACTGTTATATTTGCGCCTTTCGTCCCAACACATCCGACTTCAGCACGACATTTTTGAGTACCGGGTTGTCTTCCCTCTTCGATCCCTGCACGCTTGGCCAGACTAGACAGGTTAGTCTGTTACTGGAGGCACCACGGAGAGGTAGAGCAGGGTCTGGATGGTTTTGGTTCACCGATCCTGGCGCAAGCCATCAGCTGTGGGTCGCTGACAACTTCCAGCTCTGGTGCTGGTAGGCACGCCTTCGCCTCCGAGTAAATTGAAAGAGTAGTAATGGAATTAGATGAAAAGAAAGTAGTGGGAAGCTAAGAATTTTGAATACACTTGTGCCATTTGTAAATTCCATCTTTGTGGAGGAGTGTCAGCAAGAGATACCACCCAATTTTTTCACATGAATTCTCACAAAAGAAAATTACATGAGGAACCTAACTTTTATGCAGGTCATGTACCCTGATGGGTGTACATTTTTCATCTTGACAATGACCCAATGAATACAGTTCATACCACTAAAGCATGGCAGCAAGAAGAATTTTATGGTAGTGAAGTAGCTCAGCAACAGTCCCAACCTAAATTGAGTTTAAAACATTTGGGCTCTGTTCAAGAATGGCTTAACCCTACGTTGCAATACCATCATAAAATTACCAGCTCAGAATATAACTTCTTGGAATTTGACAGTTTGCAGCATGCAAACATTCCACCCCTCCCTACATCTTCCTAATTATTATGTCTGGTGACCCCTGAGTGTTGGATTTGTTTCTTTGATGTTGGATCCGACACAAATGTGCACACCGTAAAAAATTCTTCGCTCTCATACAAAAGAGACTTTTTTTTTTATTTCGCTAATTTTTAAACAATTATTTTTTTTTTAATGATGGGGGAAATCTTTACGGCTATCAGCGCAGACATCAAACAAACTTTTGTTATGATTATTGTTAGTCGAAGACCTCGGTATCACTGCAAACAAATTAAAATCCATAATTTTTCACCCGCCATGCCAGTGGAATCATCCAAATTAAAACTCATCTCATTGGAATCAAACAAAGAAAGGCTGCTGCAATTCCCATCATAGCAGCTACAGCACACGCCAAAAGACATAAGGCCAAGTGGCACTGAAAGTGGACACAGCTGTCCTTTGTCATACGATATCATCATTCATCGTAAGCAATTGAAGTTTCAAAACACGATCTTAATGAAAAACAGCTCACGGTGCGTACAGATCACTATAACTCAATAGCTCCAGCAGCAAGCTGGGCTTTTAATATGAGGAAACTGCAATAAGAACACTTTTTAGACTGAACCTCAATGGTTCTTGTCGCCTATTTACCATATAGACCGTTATTCCAATGGTGACGTATATTGCAATCAACACAGAACACACTATTGTGCACACAGTAGAGAATTTCAGATCATGTGTGTGTACTCTGCTGCACTGACAAAGATCCCTACAGTGGAACTTCCTATATTTACACCTATCGTCATTGGAAAAATAGAATTAACCATCTTCCCAACGCAAAACGTAACAGTCCTTTGTAACATGGAATAGCCAGTGAATGACACTAAGAGGGAGCCAAACACAGGGCTGGATTGGAGGACTGGTTGGTCTCAAGGCAAGATGCCAGTCTCAAGACAGAGAGGTTGTGAGTTCAAATTCTGGTTGCACTAGTTAGAATTTTTATTTGTGAGTTCTCTTTGTGGCAACCACCCCTGGTCTCAGCAATGGGACCCAGCTTGAAACATCAATTACTCATCGACGAAAAAAATGAGTACCTCCGAAGACGGAGTTATCTGCCTGTGCGGTGAGGGACCCCTTTAAAAAATGGATCAGCCCACAAAATTCAGTTCCTAGTCTCTAGGGACTTCACCAAAGTTGAAAGCTGGTGAACGCAAAAAAAAAAATAAATATGGCTGGATTGACGGCCGCTGTGTGGCGCGGCAATGTAACACCTCCGGTAGCCACAGCGCGATGGGATTGAACTCCAGACCATAAATCTAACCTTCACTAGGAAATGATTACAGCATCTGATTCTTGTGTCTCTGCTAGGGTAAACACACAGCCGTGTAACAAAAGTACAAGTAAAATATTTTTTTACCCAACTCCAAATGTAACAATTAAGGGGTAGTAATTTTTGCAATGGTATTGTGAAAACAAAGGACAAGGGGTAGGATTTGATCCCAACCGATGGCTTCCGGGTTCACCCAAGCCTTAAATGGGTACCAGATTTTTTCTGGGAAAGTAAAGCAGCACGGGCGTAATACCGACCACATTACCCTAAAAATCATGTGCTGAAGGTCTGTAAAATATAGGGTCACTAACACCATATTTCCCTATACGCCACTTGGCGTGACGGGGGTACTTTACTTTACTTTTACTTATTGTGAAAACATGACTCCCAGATAGGTATCGTAATCTAGGTTTAAAAAAGAGTGGATTTCGAGATGCAGAAGGCAGCTGGAAAATACCAGGATAATCTGACTCACAATTACCAACAAACACTTGTGGGAAATATGCTCAATTGTGTCCAGGCTGGCTTTGCTGGAGAAGGCAACATTATATTGTACTGAACACACTGTTAGCAGATAGGAGGGGAGATTCCAATCTTTCTATAGCTATTATTATTTCCTTCTATGAGTGTGCTGTGTTGTGAGAACATTATGCTTTTTCTTTTTTTTGTAAACATACTGTGTGTACATTAGATAGAGAGAGATTAGTCTGCTTTCCAAAGAATAAAATAAATATATTATGCAACTCATTGTTGTCAATGAAATAAGAAAAAAGAGTTGGAGCTGGTCTTGGGTGTGGAAATGATTCATGGATAATCAGACAACAAACAATGAAGTCATTTAAGGCCACAGAAATGTGATTTTACAAAAGAACATTGAGAATACCAAGGACAGTTAAAAAGGATGTCAAGTGGACATTTTATTAGAGGTCAAAGTAAAAAGAAAGCTTATCTTCAACATCAGGAAGAAACAATTATTGTTTTTTTTGTTGTCATGTTGTGAGAATGACAAAAAAACTGGTTATATAGTGTGACGACTGGAAGAATTGACTGAATAGTAAATAGAGAAAACAGAGAGAAAAGGTATTAGACAGTTTAAGAGAATATTTGTTGTGAAATCAACAACAGACTTGATAAACAGTTGTAGGAATAGAAAATGATGGAGTGACACGACCAAATATGCAGTAGGCATGGGTAAATATGAGTTTATCCATTGTTCTACAAATGTTGAGAAATAAATCATAAAATATATGGATATTTATAATTAATGATGAAAATAATTGTATTTTAAATATGGCACATTATAGCACATAGTGTTATAAATGACCCCATAGCTTTCTTCACTGCAAGTGTTTCAGAGCTTTGAACAAAGACTATCGTACTTGTGAGATTTTTCCCTATAATTTGTTAAAGTTTGCAAACATTAACAATTTTCGCAGAGTGGGTAATAATTAATATTTGTTTAGTCTTGCTCGTACAGCTTTGAAAAAGACAAAATCGAAAGGATGAAATTTAACAAATAAAATTGTGTTGGTTTAAAAATAGGAATAAAATTTGCAAGCAAGAGAAAAAACAGACAGACAAAAAAAGCCTCATGCCAGCATAGCAAGACAGGCACTGTCATGGAACCCACAGGGAAAGAGAAAGCCACTAAAGGCCCAGGAATACTTGGAGAGAAGCAATCATGTAAACCATCAAGAAAATTGGCCTTGGCTAGAGAGAAGTAGAGAAAATGTCCAAGAATAGGGATGGATGGAAAGAGATTCAAAAATGGGTGTCAAGGGCTTTCATTGAGCAAGCAGACGCTGTTTCTGGGTAGTTTCTTAAGTCTGAAGAGATTCAGAAACAATCACTTGGTGGGCTGAGAAGTGATAGCTAAACAAAGGCAGGCCAAGAAAAATATGATAGAAAACTGTGAAGATAGCGATAGAGTGGGCCAGACTTGAGGCATCCTGCAAACAAAATAGCCATGGACTATGTAAAAAAAAAAACTGTAAAATAGAAGAACCTTTTTATTGGCTTAAAGGCATGTGGACCATTAACTCTTTGTTGGTTTGTGGTCAGGGAAAAGAAGAGTTAAAGGACAAAACCCCCATTGAAAACTATAAGAGAGATTTTTTGAAGTAGTGGATATGATGATCTTGTTGCTATAGACAGGAGTGTTGAGCTGCATTTTTTATGTCTCAGTCTCAGAACATGTCATTAGATTGTAGATTCATGTTATTGATGTGGCAGCTAATGTGGCTTTCTTGATTTCATGAGTTCTGCTGGAGGAGTTGAAGCTTGCTCATCCTAGCAGATTTTCATATTCAACAAACTTCATCAATACAAGAACTATAAGAAACCTCACTCTGTTAGAAGTGCTGTTTTAATGCAAAATTTCTACCTGACAATATCCATTAGAGGTTACATGAGTTTTTCATCAGCTTTGTGTTGCCGACCTTGGTGTAGGGACCTCAGCTTGACTAGCTTGTGTTTCCCTCTTTCGATGGGAGTGAATATTGAAATGAAGATATAGGCCGAATAGCAGTTTCTTTGAATGTGCCACTAAATCAGAAGACAGTGTTACAGGTGGAAACAAACACATGGCCGACTGAAATCTTTAACAAGTATCATCATGACATTTAATAATAGAAAAGAGAAAACTTGACCCTCATAAACTTTGTTCTCCTAATTATACATACATGTAGATGTAACAGGAACTCCAGGTAAATGAATTTAAATATTTTGGAACTTTGTTAACCTCTGACGGAAGATGTTCAAAAGAGGTGAGATGCAGAATGGCTCAGGCAAAAGCAGCTTTCCAAAAAATGAGAAAGATACTATGCAATCCATTTTTGACAATAGAAACTAGAAAAAGAGTTCTTAAATGTTACGTAGAGCCAGTCTTAACATATGGATGCAAACCATGGACAGTAGGACAACAGACAAGAAAATCACTGGAGTCTGTAGAAATGTGGTTTTACAGAAGAATGTTGAGAGTACCATGGACAGCTAAGAAGAGTAATGAAGATGTTCTGAGAGAGGTCAAAGCAAAAAGAGAGCTAATTTCCAATATTAGGAAGAAACAATCATCATTTTTTGGCCATATAATGAGAAGAGAACAACTGAAATATATTGTAACAACTGGAAAAATTGAGGGACGAAAGATAGAGGGAAGCAAAGAGAAAAAATAACAGATAGCTTAAGAGAATGGCTTGGCAGAAGGTCAACAACAGAAATGATAAATAGCTGCTGAGATCGAAAGTTGTGGAGAGACATGATCACCTACGCCAGCAGGCCCGGTACTTGACGATGATAAAGAGATGTAACAGGAATGTTTTAGCCGAAAGAAAACATGCCTGTTGCCTTACTATCTTGCATGTACACAACACAGTGATCCTTCCAGTGGTTCCTTTCTCCAATTCCCTCTACCTCTCTCAGATTCGTGGACAAACAACATTATGTTATATATTATATGATATGATAAACCTGGCAAGATGACATTATTTTGAGTAACTTCGCATGTGCCTTTCATAATTTTTTTTGACTACTCCAGGACTTGCTGGATGCTGTGCTAAAACTGCAGTGGCACCCCTAGACAGAGTCAAAATATTACTTCAGGCTCACAACCAGCACTATAAACATCTGGGTATGTTAACTCTTAAGCTGCCCTTATTTGCTTTCTCTACAGCATAGGTTCATAATTAAGCTAATGAGGACATTTATGTTGGAACTTTTAACACTCACCTTATGATTTTTCGCATCATGCCCATTTGTATCACATATGCTTACCTATGCAAGGTGGAGTTCTCAGTTAATTTTGTGTAAACCAGTATGGTCCAACCCATGGCCCCATTGACTCTTTTGGGTGGCCAGCTGCCTTCTACGGTTTTAATTTATAGCTCGTTTCAAATCACTTGCCCAACTTCAAAACGCTATTGCTCAGAAACCGTTTGTTAAATACTGTTGAAATTTTCCAAATATTATTAGAATGCAAAAGACCCTTTAAATGTATATTTAACAAATATCTTGCAGCTGCAGTTTTCTTAAAGCGGCGAATTTCTTTGATGTTTGTCAAAATTGTAAATTGTGAACCCCTAAAGAATAGAAATTACCGTAGTTGCTGGTCTATGATTAATTTTCACTAGGTAGAGGCGTGGCCGTAATGGGGAAATAACTGAATAAGGAAAAACACCAGGAGAATTATTGTCTTCTCAGTTCGAGGACGGACGATAATATCAAGGTATACCTGTATGTCCAATTTTCATAGTTGTGTGGTCCTGAAAAGGACCATTTGTTGAACTAATTTAAGGTAATATAAGGGCCAACATTGTGGGGGCTATATACTTTCATTCTGAATCAGACGAGTCTAAAAGATTAATAACTGTTTGGGGTTGAATATTCCACAAACCATCATTTTTCCAATATTCCTCTTCCTGTTTTAAGACGTGGTCTTCACATTTAGCTCAATAATCTTTGTCTATATTTAATAAAGCGCGATTAGCAAGAGTTTTTACATCGCATATTTTGAATGTTGTATTTTCATCTGCCACTTGTCCTTTTAATTTTGCCCAGATTAGTTCTATTGGATTTAAATGAGCATGGTAAGGTGGCAGCCTCAAACTTATATGACCGTGCTCTTGGATAATCTTATCTATTTGAAAAATCTTTGTCCTTTGTTTTTGCTTTACTAGAGATAGTAATTCAGGTTTTAAGTACATGTTATTAAATTGTATGTGCTCCTTTGTGAGCCATATCTTAATAGCATCTTTTGTACTGGATGACGTCTGGACTTTATCTTCAAGTGCAACAATGTTGTGGTACGCTGCATTGTCCATTATTAGGCAAGATGGTCGATCTAGTGATGGGAGAACAGAATTTTCAATCCAATGTCTAAATATGTGACCATTCATCTCAGAGTGATAATCCCGATTGTCTATGGATTTTGAAAGAAAAATGAGCTCTGCATTCTGTATTAGTCCATGTTGTCAACTACGTGCATGAGCAATTATCAAGCGCTGTCCTTTGCTGCTAGGTATTAATCTCTTAATCTTTCCATCTGATGACTGCCATTCCCTTTGGTTAGTGTGGTGAGCATTGATCCATGTTTCATCCAAGTACACCATATCATAACCTTGTTTGCGCACCTCTTTTACTTCACGTAAGTACTTGCTTCTCATGACTACTATATGTGGCTTCTCACAGATGATGTTTCGTCCATTGGAATACTTTCTGAATGTAAAGCCTGCAGCTCTCACATTCCTCCAATTGTAGACTTTGATATTTCAATACTGTTGTTCTTTTTCAGCGAAATTTTTAATTTTCTTATTGTAACAGTTTCATTCATACCCAACAGTTTGCGAATTTCACTTCTAATAAGTTCACTGTCGAAATTATCCAACATTTTTTCTCTTCCTTGTGATTTTGTATATTTTGAACATTGACGGTCACGTGCTTGAATCCAGCGATTAAATGACCGTTTAGATAAATCCAAAATGTGTCTTGTCCTATTCTCAGAGTTTTCTAAAGAATGAAATAATCTTCCTCGTTTAGCCTCTTTGCAAAAATAGTCATACATTTTTATTGCGATGTTTTGTAAACTGCAGAATTTCATTTTAAGACTCATGATAAATGTTATTGTTCCACATCTACACCTATGAATGAACGGAAATGGAACACACAATTTCTCAAGTGTCTAATTGTGTCAAAAAAAACCACGGGGAAAGCGTGCAAATACGTCAATTCTACCGTGTATGGATTTGTACTCGCTATTTTTAGTTTAAAATACTGTAAACATTAAGTTTTGACTACATCAATGGGTCGTTATAAATTTATATAAATCAAATAAGCAACAATAATAACCAAATGTTTTTTTTAAATGAAATTAATTCCCTGTTGGGTTCTAATCATTATAACTTTACATGCAAATTTTGAATATCTTACAACAAGTGGTTAAAAAGCTATCGATTTTTAAAGTTGGGCACGAGTTATGAAACAAGCTATAGTCAATGAATTCAAGAACCTAAGAACAATGTCAACTTTAGATTGTTGGTGTACTACATGGAGTGAGGTGTAGAATAACTCTAGAATAGTTTAGGCTAAGACAGCATCTAAAAAAAAATGATAAAAACTTTATGCAGCCCACCTTTGACAGGGAAGAGAGTTATTAAGTGTTAGGTAGACCGATCCTCATTTAAGAAGTAAATCATGGACAGTTGAACAAAATATGACAAAGTTTGGAAGCTACAGAAATATTGGTTTGGACAATTTATATGCTGAAAATATATTGAATATATATATTCTGTATATATTATATATGATATACTGATGATATATTCATAAAACTATAAACAGCTAAAAATAAAATTAGGAAATTCTAAAATAGATCAAGGAAACTAATTACCAACATCAAATGGAAATTGTCATCATCTTTTAGGAGCGTAATGAGAAGGTAATAGCTGAAATATGTTGTGGCAGCTGGGAAAATTGAAGAAAGAAAAGTTAGAGGAAGGTAGATAAAAATTGTACCAAAGAGTTAAAGAGAACGTCATGATAGGAAGTCACCAGAAGAATGATAAAACAACTATAGAGACAGAAATTTGTGGGGTCGTAACACCTATGCCAACTGGCATGGTACTTTATGAGATTGATATAGAAATCTGATGTAGGATAAAATTATTATTGAGCAAATATATTAATTTTTAAGATTTTGACATTTTGATTTTTCTGACAGGGTCATTCTCCATAAAATACATAACATCATGCAATCTATGTGTATCAGTTCAAGACAGATTATCACCTTCTAAGAAATAGAAGAAAGTAAAAAAGAATAAAGTATTTAATTTCTTTTCATCTTTGTTCTCTACCACAAATTTTCCTTTACTCGATTCAACATTTCTCACTTCAGAAGCTTTCAGTCACATTATTTTGTCTTACAAGCTGACTTGGCATTTAGAAACTCTTGTTATGTATTTGCTGGATCTATGAAACTCTTGTTATGTATTTGCTGGATCTATGAAACTCTTGTTATGCATTTGCTGGATCTATGAAACTCTTGTTATGTATTTGCTGGATCTATGAAACTCTTGTTATGTATTTGCTGGATCTATGAAACTCTTGTTATGCATTTGCTGGATCTATGAAACTCTTGTTATGTATTTGCTGGATCTATGAAACTCTTGTTATGCATTTGCTGGATCTATGAAACTCTTGTTATGCATTTGCTGGATCTATGAAACTCTTGTTATGCATTTGCTGGATCTATGAAACTCTTGTTACGTATTTGCTGGATCTATGAAACTCTTGTTATGTACTTGCTGGATCTATGAAACTCTTGTTACGTATTTGCTGGATCTATGAAACTCTTGTTATGTACTTGCTGGATCTATGAAACTCTTGTTATGTATTTGCTGGATCTATGAAACTCTTGTTATGTATTTGCTGGATCTATGAAACTCTTGTTATGCATTTGCTGGATCTATGAAACTCTTGTTATGTACTTGCTGGATCTATGAAACTCTTGTTATGCATTTGCTGGATCTATGAAACTCTTGTTATGTACTTGCTGGATCTATGAAACTCTTGTTATGTATTTGCTGGATCTATGAAACTCTTGTTATGTACTTGCTGGATCTATGAAACTCTTGTTATGCATTTGCTGGATCTATGAAACTCTTGTTATGTACTTGCTGGATCTATGAAACTCTTGTTATGTACTTGCTGGATCTATGAAACTCTTGTTATGCATTTGCTGGATCTATGAAACTCTTGTTATGTACTTGCTGGATCTATGAAACTCTTGTTATGTACTTGCTGGATCTATGAAACTCTTGTTATGCATTTGCTGGATCTATGAAACTCTTGTTATGTACTTGCTGGATCTATGAAACTCTTTATAAACATCATTGCAGGTGTGTTTTCAACTGTCCAGCATGTCATCAAAAAAGAAGGCTTCTTAGGACTCTACAAAGGCAATGGAGTTCAGATGTTAAGAATATTTCCTTATGCAGCCATCCAGTTTCTAAGTTATGAACATTTCAAGCAGGTGAGTGTATTGGGCTTCGTAATTGATGACTTATAGTGCTGGCCTGGTATGCACATTTTGTGCCTAGTCTTCTGATTTAAAAAAAAAAAAAAGTAAAGAGCCCCATCACGCCAAGTGGTGTATAGGATATATGGTGTTAGTGACCATCATTTTTATAGACCTTCAGCACATGATTTTCGTGGTAATGTGGTCGGTATTACGCTCGTGTTGCTTTACATTCCCAGAAGAAAATCCTGTTCCCATTTAAGGCTGGGTGAACCTGGAAGCGGTCGATCAGGATCGAACCCGACTTCTTGTCCTTTGTAGTCCAGTTCACTAACCACTGGACTATCACAGCTCCTAGTCTTCTGATTGGTGACCAAAAACATCACTTGACATTTGCTCAGACCTGCAAGCATATTAACAACCTTGAAGAAAGTTGCCTTTCATGAAGGTCGAGGGCAATGAAAGACAGATGCACTGGATTGAGGAGTGCAGGTTGTGTGAACATTATGAGGGTGTACTAAATATACTGTCAAGATGATGTGGGGGTTTGTGAGAACAGAATAGCTTATGAACTGTCCCCAGTTGCATCTGTGATGATGGATATGTATGAGGGCAACATCCTGAAGGTCTTCACTTTTGTGGCTTGGAAACTGGCATTGCCATCAGTGAGGATGCAATCATGAATGAAATTATGCAATCATGAAATTACAACACTCTTTAAAATAGTGTTGAAGAAAATAGAAAAACAGCTTGTAAGGGTGAACTCACAGCTGTTTGTCAATGGTACTTTAGTTGAGTTGTGTCATTCCTGGGTGATAAAATACACATGCTTCTTCTATTATACATTCAAAGTGATTAGAAAATGTTATATCTTAAAATGTAGAGACCTTTGGGTTAAACATTGAATATTACATCCCCCAAAATTCTCTAGTCTGCACTCTTATTTTGTTACGAGCATTATTCTACTAAGGGGAGCTGCGATAGCTCAGTGGTTAGTGAACTGGACTACAAAGGACAAGAAGTAGGGCTCGATTCCAAGCAACGGCTTCCAGGTTCACCCAGCCTTAAATGGGTACCGGATTTTTTTCTGGGAAAGTAAAGCGGCACAGGCATAATACCGACCACATTACCCCAAATATTATGTGCCAAAGGTCCGTAAAATATATGGTCACTAACACCATATTCCCTATATGCCACTTGGCATGACGGGGGCTCTTTACTTTTTAAAAATTATTCTACTAGAATATATAACGTATAAAATATCTAAAAAATTTAACATGTTATGTGTGGTGTCAAAAATTTAAACCACTTGCATAAATTATCATTTTTAAGAATGAAGGAAATGTACTACACTCACAACATCTACATCCATAAATGACACAAAATTTAGAAGAATAGAAATAAAATGCAACTTTTAGACAAACACAAACAGTTATGACAACAACTGACAGACCACAAGGGCAAAGATGACATCCGTATCACTGTTATTGTCCTTTGCCACTCTGGCGACCGTATCCGGTTTGCTTTGAAGATTGGTTGGTTATGGAAGGCCCTGGTATCACTGCAAACGAATTAAAATCCATAATTTCTCAACCGCCCGTGCCAGCGTAATCCGAATTAATATCTCATCTCCCAAACAAAGAAAGGTAACGAATCAATTCAGAGGAAGAGGTATGTTTACAGCTCTTGGAAAAATTGACAAAATAATCAACAACAACAAAAAATATGGACCAAAGCAGATCGAACCGAGTGCTGTAAACATACCTCTTCCTCTGAATTGATTCGCGGATTATCGACTCAGAAGTTTCCCTCTATAATAATATTCATTTATTATTATTTGTCTCCAAAGAAAGATAACTGTAGTCCCCATCGTAGCAGTCTCAGCACACGCCAAAAGACATAAAGCGAAACAGTGCAGAAAGTGAACACAGCCAACTGTTCCCTGTCGTACGATATCATCATTCATCGTAAACAATTGGAATATCGAAACATGATCAAAACGGATGAGACACACAGCTCACAGTGTGCACAGAGCACTTAACTCAGTAGCTCCTGCAACAAGCCGGACTTTGAATATGAGGAAACTGCAACAAGGAACACTTTTCATGCATAGCCTTCAATTGTTCCCGCCGCCTATCCACAATATACTGGAAGTTCACGTCCTCTTGAAAATGATGATCATCGTATTTTTTTTTAAAAAGTATAATGCTTGATGATGTTAGGCCATCGTTATTGACTCCAATTCTGAACATATAGACACACAGTTAGTCGTCAGATTATCCCCGTTGCACATCAAACAACAGACCATAAGATTATCATACGGCCGGTCCAGGGATGTACGATGAGCCATTATGATGACGTAGCACACAAAAAATGTTGTACACACAATTTTGCTCCCTTTTGATTCCTTAATGCTCTAGTGATAGCAGCCTATGACGAACAAAACATGGTGCAAATTTCCTAAAGAGATAAAACTACGGCTGATGAAATAGTTTACATTAATGGGTAACATGGAAATAACTTGCGTCAAGGAATTCCAACAACGTTCATGAACAATGTGACGTAAAGCGCAGATCAAGTCTAGACTTTGGAAGGTCACATTCACAACACTTGATTTGTCAAAACTGAACTGTTGCAGGCGTACGACTTCGCTTTAGTGGCGCAGATGTAATAAGTAGATCATCATTTTTACTTTAACGCAGAAAATTGCAACGGAGAACCGAAATTAATCAGATCCTGAAGGCACTTTCTGCAGAGATTGAGAGAACGTGACCTAGACCCACCATCTTTAAAACGGAAGTCCTCTTGCTGAGACCTGCAAGCATATAAACAACCTTGAAGAAAGTTGCCTTTCATGAAGGTCAGGGCAATGAAAGACAGGTATTGTGGGCAATTCCGTTTCTGCTTTGAAGAATCACCTTATAGTCCAATTTGGTTCGCTGATCCCACGAGGCATGGATGTATCTCACTCGTACACATAGTTTCCCTTTAGTTGCCCTTTCCCGATTACATAGCCTTCTCTGCTGCCCATGTTTGGGCACTTTAATCTATCCACTATGCCATGCTATTCATAATTCTCCTCCACTAGACCCCACTGTGACACTTTGGTGGTCTCCCACACCTCTTTTGTTTGTGCTACTTACCTTTCATATGTTTTTTATTGTACCCCACTCTCAGACATCTCATTCTTTCTGCCTTTCGAGTACCTGATATTCTTCTGTTCTATTCTTTCTCCTTTGTGTATGCACACTGACCTCGGTGTGTACTATACACTGTGTGTGGTATAAATGCTTGTATATGTATATATTTATAGATATGTATGTGCATGTATGTTTTGTGTATATGTATATATATATATATATATATATATATATATATATATATCACACACATTTGGGTGTGAGTGTATGTATGTAAGTGTGGGCCCTTGGATACTTATAGCCATTGTCAGTGTCTTTGCAGTCGAGGTAACTTAGACAGTGTTCCCCCCACTCACATAATTTTAGAACCCTTTACACGGTTTTAACCCTCCGACCAGCAGGGTAATTACAGTGCACAGCCATGACTCTCTCTTTCTCATTCTGGCCACAGTCCACGACACAGGGAAGAAATATTTCTTTTCTTGAACCAGTTTTGATTATTTTGTTTTGGATGTTTCATTACTAGTTAGCTATGTAGGATTAGTTTTATTTACTTACATATCTGTGTATGTTGTTTGTTTGTTTGTTCCTGCTGAAGGCTTATTGAGCCGAAATGTCGTTCAAATTTGTGTCGTCTATCATTCACTGAGAAGAACATTGATGAGAGTGGCAAGAGCAGCAGGAATAGACTCCCTCAATGAGATGGAGCTGCTTGCACAGAACAGAGACAAACGGCGAGATTTAATAAAATATCTTTAAAAGAATTAAAAACTGCTGGAACAAAGAACAAAAATTCAGATAAAAGAGGAGTATATTGGTCTACGCCCTATGGGCTGGCTACGGCTTGAAAGGTCAATAGATAGATCAATCATATAAAGCTTTTACCATACCATTTTTTCTATTTTGTTTCAATTCTCCCTCACATTTAGCTTTACTGCAGCTTAGCATTTTTATGCATTAATTTGCATTTTTTTGCCTTAACCCCCCACAAACAGTTGTGAGCCTGATATGTGTAACTATTGTGCACATATTTCATCATATGCTGATAGGGATTCTGCACCTATAGAGTTGCTAAAAGTGCTGTGATGTCAGCTGTAATGATAGTGAATGTTTTCACAGGCAAAGCTGATGGGAAAAGACATGACACTTAGTAATTAGAGAGAACTTACTGATCAAACAAACTTGTCTAGCTGGCTTTTGGAGTGTGTGTCAACAGCAAAATTTTGATTGAGAGCACTAGACTTCTCAAGTATGGGAAAAACCTGGTCTGCTAGGTAAATTAGCGTGGAATATGGGGTGGTGACTATCAGTTATAGTAAAGTTAAAAATCTTTTGTCGTCTTTGCATTGAAGATTGGCTACTTTTTCATTTTGTCTTTTGAACAAATATGTACAGTGATGTTAAGATGTAAGGATTGTGTTATTTATGTTTGTCTCTCACCTCTGAGTTTTCCTCTGTAATAAATAATTGTTTACTTTTTTTATTATTGTCTACCTTTTCACTTTCTCTCTCTCTCTTTTTCTCACCTTGATAGTATATGCTGTTGTAGGTTCTTATGTCTAAGTCCACTTTAGTCTTTGCCTCCATCTGCCTTGTTTTCCTTGTATTTTCCCTTCCAAGATGATTTTCAGTCAGTACGTTATTGTGTCAAAAAGATGTACCTTGTTTGAAGTATGTTTAATACTTCTTTCTTCACTTCCAGCTGTCTCAAAACTTCATTGTGTAAAGAATTACAATTTAAAAAGGCAAATTGCTAAGGAAGATATTGTCTTCTAATCCTTTCAACTCCATTTGGAGCATAGGTCTTCAACAAGCAGTTTCAAATCTATCCTGTTTTTTATCATTCTTTTAAAATTGTTCCATGCCTTCTGCAAGTATATTTTGGCCTTTCTCTTTGTCTCCTCTCCTTGGAATTCCAAAAAAAGGGGCTTGTCATGTAATATTCTCAGTTGGTTTCCGCAGTGTGTGTCCTGCCCAGCACTATCAAAGCCAGAGATTGTAATGTTTCAGAATTAATGCCTTCTTTATTAATACTTATTTGATCAAATAAGATTATTTTCTTGTTTTCAGATTGCAAAGCAAACTATACCATGGATGAATCATTCTCCAAACATTTCTAAGTTGATATGTGGCTCTCTTGCAGGTTTGTTCCTGTTATGTTTTTTTCTTTCAATATAATAAGTGTTTAAGGAGTTTTAGTTTTATGTTTGAAGTGAACCAGACCGTATAAGACAGTTTTCCATATTGCTAGATGAGTCAAATGGTCTTCAGTTTAGCATGAGTGGAAAATGGATTTAATTTTTTGTTGTTGTGTAAAAGGAGATTAAATTTTTGTTGGCATGTAAAATGGGTTTGATTTTTATATGGGGAATAGAATTGGCTTTAGTTTTGGGCCATATGTAAAATGGGCATTAGTATCGTGTATGCTACGTGACTTATGTTTTATATCATGTTTTAAATTAATTACCAGTTTTGTATAATGTGTGGAGTTTTTTGCTGATAGCATAATGCACACATTATCTAGGTATTTAAATATAAACTTAGTGTTTAAAAAAAAAAAAAAACATAATGCTTGCACATGTGTTCATATGTCAAATTTATTATGATCATATATATGCACATTTTTTAAAGCAAGTCTGTATGTACATAACACCTAGAGAAATAAGATCCTTACTATGCCAAGCAAATCCTTGTGCATAAATTTTTGTTAAAATTTGTAATACGTCTATTATGTTTTTAACAGTGTAGAATATTAATTTTTTTATTAATCTTTTAGTCATAAAATAACATTTCCATCTGAGTTTAGATTATATTTCTTGTGCAGTTAAAAATATAGTTCCACTTAATTAACTGTAACAATTACTCAATGGAAGGAGTTCTAATCATAAATATATTTAATATATATATATATGTGTGTGTGAATGTGTGTATATATATATATATATATATACACATACACAGAAACATGGACATTAGATAAGAAAACAGAACAGAAAATTGAAGCCTTACAAATGTATATTTATAGAAGAATTGGATGGAAAGAGAAGAAAACAAACGATGAATTTTTAAAACGACTAAAATTTAAAAGAGAACTACTAGACACAGTTCAAACAAGACAAACAAGATTTTTGGTGCATGTTAAAAGATGCAGCAGCCTACTAAAAGTAATCTTGAAAGGGAATATAAGATAAAAGAGGCAGGACAGAGCAGAATGGTGCTCCATGGTAGTCAACCTTCTATGCTGAGGCAGTACTCAATGATATTTTTTATTATCCTATTACTCATCATTGTTTGTTAGTTATGTTTATCCCCTTAAAGAGCAGAGAAAAGTACAGTGAACGGCAGCACACAGATACATACATGTTCACAGCAATTGACTCTAAACAAAAGAGCTACTGTTTTGGATTTTAGATGTGATGGTTTCCCCTATTCAAAGGAAGTAACAGATACAATTAGCTGTGTCAGAATGTTGGCCATTGATCTATAAGACTATTATTTTGATGGTGGCAACTATTTTGTCACAGCCTTTCAAAAGGTTATTTTTCCTTAAATTTAGGAGCATATATTTCTCAGAGACTTTAGGAAATGAATGTTAATTTTTTGCACTAGGTCTCACAGCCGTGATGATAACTTATCCATTGGACATGATCCGGGCAAGGCTGGCCTTCCAGGTGAAAGGTGATGCTGTCTATCATGGCATTCTGCATACTGTCAAGTCTATTCGACTTATGGAGGGGGAACACGGGGATTGTATCAGGGCATAGTACCCACAATTCTTGGAATGGCTCCATATGCAGGTTAGTACTTGTGCATGGTGTCTTGTTTGCTATATAACAATAACTACTTTAGTTTTGCCTTTGAGGATAACTCTGTAAGCACTTTGCAACAAATTATTATGCAACGGCACGGTGCCAGAGGAGCGGACCCAAAAATGTTGTTAAAAAGCGACATTGAAATTCCTTTGCTACATATGCATGTTTTTTTGCATGCATTTCTAACAAGAAAAAGCTATCTGAATTAATAATTTGTTATATCGTTGATATATTGGTTATTCATAGTCAACTATGACTGACGGAGGCTACTATTATTGTTTGACACCGGCATTGGTAGCTGCTACCACATTCACCCACCTTACTAAGTGCGTTTGGAAAAGCAGCAAACTGACAACTAAAACAAAGGCTGCAGTTTACAACGCCTGCATAATCAGTATCCTTTTATTTGGCAGTGAATCATGGACATTTTATGCAAAGCAAGAAAGAAGGCTAAATGCATTCCTTATGCCATGTCAATGCTGTATTCTTAATATCACCTGGAAGGATGAAGTGACAAATGCGGAGGTCCTCACTCACACAGTTCTCCCGAACATCTACTTGCTCAACCAACATAGGTATGCTGGCTTGGCCACTTACACTATATGAACGATGGAAGCATACCAATTTATATATTTATGGACAACTAGCAAAAGAACAAGGGGGTGCCCAAAACTCAGATTTATAGACATGTATAAACATGACATGAAGACTCTGAACTTCAACCCTGCAGCCTGGGAAGAGATAGCTGCAGACAGCAATCTTTGGAAACACATTAACCATTTACTTTAACACTCCATTTTCCCTTGACACAGAAAGGCAATGGAGAGAGAGATAAAAATAAAATAAGCTGAGGTTTTCCTATGCAAATGGAAGTGAGGCCAGAGCGCTACTGTCCGCGTACAATTATGACAGTCTTATATACAAAAAAAAAAGAGCTTTATCTGGATTTATGACTGTACTTTAGTGTTTCCACTGTTGTGTGTACAGTTAAGGGGGGACTTTCTAACTGACCTACTTCCCTTTCAGGACTTTCATTCAGCAGCTTTGAAATGTTGAAAAACTTTGCCCTTGACACATTCCCTGATTTGTTGGGGAAGCCCCAGAACTCAGGAGGTCTGGTCTTGATACTTCCAGCCAAGCTTATATGTGGAGGTCTGGCTGGGGCTATAGCACAGACATTTTCGTGAGTATAACATCAATTTGTCATCCTATCTATATATAAATAATCATAGTATCTATAATATAGATAATCTAAGGTATGCTGATGATACACTCTTAATCGATAATTGTGAAAATGAGTTACAAGAAGTATTGGACATTATAGTGAAAGAAAGCAAAATGAAAAAGGTAATGGTAACAACAAAGAAAAAGACATCACCTCAGTGCAAAATAAAGACAAGTAGAACAATATTAAAACAGGTAAATGAATTTAAATATTTGGGAACTTTGTTAACCTCAGACGGAAGATGTACAAAAGAGGTGAGATGCAGAATGGCTCAGGCAAAAGCAGCTTTCCAAAAAAATGAGGAACATACTATGCAATCCATTTTTGACAGTAGAAACAAGAAAAAGAATTCTTAAATGTTATGTAGAGCCAGTCTTAACATATGGATGTGAATCATGGACAATAGGACAACAGACAGAAAATCACTGGAGTCTGTAGAAATGTGGTTTTACAGAAGAATGTTGAGAGTACCATGGACAGCTAAGAAGAGTAATGAAGATGTTCTGAGAGAGGTCATAAGCAAAAAGAGAGCTAATTTCCAATATTAGGAAGAAACAATCATCATTTTTTGGCCATGTAATGAGAAGAGAACAACTGGAATATATTGCAACAACTGGAAAAATTGAGGGATGAAGAGATAGAGGGAAGCAAAGAGAAAAAATAACAGACAGCTTAAGAGAATGGCTTGGCAGAAGGTCAACAACAGAAATGATAAATAGCTGCCGAGATCAAAAGTTGTGGAGAGACATGATCACCTAAGCCAGTAGGCCCAGTACTTGATGATGATGATGATGATCTATATATATGGAGTCTAAGTCAGATAAATGTACATTCCTTTTATTTTTTGACACTGGAATTGTGTATCAAGTACCGTTTTTCATTTTTTTAACTAGGATGGGAAATTCCCATGTATCTATTAATAAATGTTATTATCTGGTCAATTGAATTATATAAGCCATTATTTAGAAAATCTGAAAGGTTCAACTTGACATATGTTATGTCATTCTAGTTATCTATGAGGTAAGTTGGTTTCGTGTCACCTCATGGGCTTACCATCATCATATGTAGTTGATTTTAAATGCAAACACAGTGGATTTGATATTCCCTGTCCAAATGAGTGATTAGTGTGCTCACTTCCTAATCAAAGGATCTGGGTTTAATTCCCAGAAGTGGTTTATTTATTTATTATTTGTTTTTAAGACTGATAAGGCTCCAGAGTTCAACCTCTTAAAATGGATACCTAAGTCTTGGCTAATAAGCACAATTTGCTACAAGGAAAACAGTAATATTTCAGTTCAGTGTATATTTATCAGATTACAGCATCTCATGCTTTTTATGAGATTTTAGGTTTATTTTTCAAGCACTAAAGTGAATTAAAATGTAATTGTAGATTGTGTTTGATTTTACATTAATTGTACAGCTAGGCTTGAAATATATTAATTTTGCTGAGGTGCAAAAAAATTATTATTGATGATTCATATTTTTGTTTTAGTTACCCATTGGATGTTGTTAGGAGAAAAATGCAGATATCTGGCATGATTGTCAAGTCTCCAGAAGCCGTAGTGACCTATCCACGGTACGTTGAGACTTTTGACTTTAAGAAGAAGATTTAAAAAATATTCAAGACTTTACATCAATCCTTAACAGTGTCAATCACTACAACTGATCACCTTAAAGAGCACATGTTTCTGATAAGTATGATAGTGACACTGATTAATTGACTTGTGTACATGTGTTTGTGCGTAAGTTGTTTCTTTCCGATCTTATTCCCAGAAGTGGTCTGACAAGGCTCTAGGATTCACCTAGCCTCTAAAAATAGGTACTAGAGATTTTTAAGATTCTTTAAGAACGATCAATACATGTGAGATGCGATGCTTGAGAAAAGTAACAAACAACACAAGAAGAGATAGAATACCATATGAAACCATAAGAAAAATAGTAGGAACAAAACCCTGCCAGGAATATATAGAACAACAACAACTTAAATGGTTTGGCCACCTGGTCAGAATGAATCCTTATCAATCACCATCAAGGGTGTTCTTCTCGAGAATACATGGAAAAAGACCAAGAGGAAGACCCAGAAGAAGATGGATAGATGCAGTGACAGAGACATGTAACAACAAAGGAAAGTCACTAATTCAGACAGTTCGAGCAGCTCAAGAACGACAAATGATTTAAACCATGACACCTTTTAGGTATCAGTGAAAAGAGAAAAGAAGAGGAAGAGATTTTTGGGGGCAAATAAAAGTGGCATGGCATGACCACATCATGTCCATGTGCTGCCAGGGCCCGAAAGGGGAGTAAAGAATTGTATTGCTGTTCCCTACCAGGTATGTTCATAACAGGCGACTAAGAAGGGTTGGGCATGGGACTGGCTAGAGTACTGTAAAAAAATAAGCCACAAAAACTTCACAAACATGGGCAAGTAAAAAAAAAGGAAAAAAAAAAATCTGCCATCCAAGAAAGATAAGGGCTCTCTGTCTAAGAGATGTATGACACAATCTGGAGAAATTCCCAAGGAGCCCGGGTTGCCGACTCACCTTTTGTTTACCAGGAAATCCTCCATAATTGGGACCTGGAATGTATATACACTAAATGAACAAGGAAAAGCTGCACAAGTAGCAGCAGAAATGACAAACTACAAAATAGATATTCTAGGAATGTGTGAAACAAGATGGCTAGGAACATAAAGAATAAAACTAAACACAGGAGAGGTGATTTTATCATCAGGACACCAGGAACCTGGAGCACAACATAGTGAAGGGGTAGCTATAATGTTATCAAGAGAAGCACTGATAGAATGAGAAGCAGTAGGGCCAAGAGTAATAAGAGCAACATTTAAAACAACAAAAAAACAAAATAAAAATACACATTGTTCAAAGCTATCCACCAACCAATGATATAGAAAATTTTGTTAAAGATAAATTTTATAAACAGTTGCAGTGTAAGATGAATGGAAGGTGAGCCAAAGATATTACAATCTTCATGGCAGATCTAAACTCAGAAGTAGGAACTGACAACAGAAGCTTCAAAGAGATCGTAGGAAAACATGGACATTGAGAAAATGAATGAGAATGGAGAGATATTCATGAACTTCTGTGCTCTTAATCAAATGAGCCTAGGAGGAACAATATTCCGACATAAAAGAATACATAAAGCTACATGGGTGTCACCAGATCATAGAACGGAGAATCAAAAGATCACATATGTATTAATAAAAAGTTGAAGTCATCCTTACATGATGTAAAAGTATATAGAGGAGCATATGTGGCTTCAGATCATCTTCTTCTGATAGCTAAACTCAAACATAAAGTTGGACAACACATAAGGGTAAACAGTATTTCAATGTAGGGTTTCTTTTAAAGGGCATGGGGGGGGGGGTGACTCGGTAGCCTAGTTGGGAAAACCACCTGACTGGGCTAGCGACGTTTGGACAACCCGTGTTTGATTCCAGCTGGAGGCAGTGTGAATTGTGCTCGTGGTTGGAATAAAATACCCCCGCGATCAACCCAGCTGCTGGCAGAAGTTGGTACTCTAGTAAGGTAAGGAATGCAGCCTCACATCGTGAGTTTCAATGCTTGAATCAACACTATCCAGTTGTCTCCGAATACTACTGGATAGGCAGCCGAACACATATGGTTGAAAACATGCATGCTAAGACGCCGATTCAAGTCTTGTACTTTACAAATCAATGCCTTTATTAAAGATAAGAAAGGAAATTTTAGTACTATAATGGAACAAATGAAAAGATGGAAGGAGCACTTTGAAGAACTTTTGAACAGCAGGCCCAAAAAACCCTCTAGTTATACTACCAGTAGAAGAAGAGCTACACGTTAACTATGGAAAGCCAAGGAAGGAAGGAATAATGAAAGCCATCAAGCTATTAAAAAATGATAAAGCCACAGGACCAGATGAAATTCCTTCAGAAGCCATCAAAGCATATATGAACACCTTTACCAAGATGTTACATAATCTATTAGATAAAATATGGGAAAGAGAAGAAATACCTAAAGACTGGAAAGAAGGTTATATGATCAAACTACCAAAGAAAGGAAGTTTACAGGAGTACACAAATTATATGAAAATTATGCTGTCATCAGTGCCAGGAAAAATACTAGTCAGAATCATTCTGGAGAGACTAAAAGAGGCCATAGAGAAACATTTGAGAGATGAACAAACAGGTTTTAGGAAACAACAGATCATTTGCTGATCAAATAACTACCTGACATATAATAGTGGAACAAAGCTTAGAACTACAGTCTTTACTTTATATTGGATTCATAGATTACAAAAGGGCATATCATAGTTTAGACACTGGAATGCTTTGGAAGTTACTGAGTCATCACAGAATCTGTATAAAGTTTATTAATCTGATATGAAGGAATGTAATGTATGAAATGTAGTGTTGTGCACGAAGGACAATTTACAGAAGCATTTGAAATAAGAACAGGAGTAAGGCAGGGATGCCTTCTATCTCCATTTATCTTTCTACTGACCATGGATTGGATTATGAAAAAAGCTCAAAACAACAGAAATGGAATCCAGTGGTCACTGACCAAGCAACTGACTCAGACTTTCCTGATGACATAGCTCTTCTATCATATAATCATCAACAAATGCAAGATAAAATGAGCATACTTGATGAGAGATCACAACAGCTGATTATAAATAGAGATAGACCAAAATTCTGTGAATTAATGCAGTTGGCAATAACCAAATAACAATAGGAGAAATACCTCTACTAGACATACAATATTACATATATCTGGGCAGTAATAGAGAGAGGGAGAATGATACCAAAATAAGAATATTAAAAGCAAGAGGAGCATTTGTTACACTGTGAAACATATGGAAGTCCAAACAAATTGGGTTAAATATAAAAGTAAAAATTTAAAAAGAAAAAAAACTCTAATGTTAAGTCGGTCCTATTATATGCCTATGAAACATGGAGATACAGTCCTTCATTAGTGGATGCTTGCTGCAGAATAAAAGGATGGAAATGGCAGGACAAAATCACTAACATAGGATTATGGAAAAGTACCAGTGGATAAAGAGATACAGTGAAAATTATGGCGCTGGATAGGACACACACTGTGGAAGCCAACTGAGAGTAGTGCACATCAGGTCCTTTTTTGGAATCCCCAAGGGAAAAAGACAAAGCGGAGTACCAAAATATTCTTGGGGAAGACATGGAATGATCTTAAAAGAATGGCAAGAAACAGAATGGCTTGAAAGTGTTTGTTGGAGACCTATGCTCCACAGGGAGCTGAAAGGTAGAAGAAGACGACCATATCACCCAAAAATGTGCCATGGTCATTTAAAGATATGGTAACTTAATATCATCATAATTCCTGTTTAACGGCATATCATGAACAGCAGGTAGGTAAAGAACGAGACTTGAATCTGCGTCTTGGCACGTGAGTTCTCACCCATATGTGCTCTGCCGCCTATCCAGAAGTGTTCATAGACTTCTATATAGTTTTCACTTCAAGCATCGAAGCTCACGATGCGAGGCGGCATTCCTCACCTTCCCAGAGTACTACCCTAGTACCCCTATCTGCCAGCGGCTGGGTCGACCGTCGGGTAATTTTTTTTTTTCCAAACACGAGTTTTCCGAAAGTTGGTTGTCCAATTGGGTGGTTTTCCCAACTAGGCTACCGAGGCCCCCACAGCAGAACTCCAGAGCAAAAGCTATGAGATTATTATCTTAATGTAGTTACACGAGAGTGTCTCTTTGAGAGAGAGATTAACATGGTTATATGAGTTCAACATTCTATGAGAGATGTTGATGTGGTTATATAGTGGAACTATATGATGGAGTTGTTTGATAGATAGATAGACAGACAGATAGATCATCAAGTACCGGGCCTGCTGGCATAGGTGATCATGTCTCTCCACAACTTTCAATCTCAACAGTTATTTATCATTTCTGTTGTTGACCTTCTGCCAAGCCATTGTCTTAAGGTGTCTGGTATTTTTTCACTTTACTTCCCTCTATCTCTTCATCCCTCAATTTTCCCAGTTGTTAAAATATATTCCAGTTGTTCTCTTCTCATTACATGGCCAAGAAATGATGATTGTTTCTTCCTAATATTGGAAATTACCTCTCTTTTTGCTTTGGCCTCTTTCAGAACGTTTTAATTACTCTTTTAGCTGTCCTGGTATTCTCAACATTCTTCTGTAAAAACCACATTTCTACAGACTCCAGTGATTTTCTTGTTTGTTGTCCTATTGTCCTTGTGATTCACATCCATATGTTAAGACTGGCTCTATATAACATTTAAGAATTCTTTTTCTTGTTTCTATTGTCAAAAATGGATTGCATAGTATCTTCCTCATTTTTTGGAAAGCTGCTTTTGCCTGAGCCATTCTGCATCTCACCTCTTTTGTACATCTTCCGTCTGAGGTTAACAAAGTTCCCAAATATTTAAATTCATTTACCTGTTTTAATTTTGTTCCACTTGTCTTTATTTTGCACTGAGGTGATGTCTTTTTCTTTGTTGTTACCATTACTTCTTTCTTTTTGCTATTAAGGCTGAGTCCTTTATTTTTGCTTTCTTTCACTATAATGTCCAACATTTCCTGTAACTCATTTTCACTCTTAGCGATTAAGACTGTATCATCAGCATACCTTAGATTATATAGTGGAACCATATAATGCAGTTGTTTGATAGATAGATAGAAAGACAGACAGATAAACAGGAGAACAAATACTAAAGTTTGTTATTGTATCCCTCACTTTGTACATAACTCGTTGCTCTCCTCAGGGGCTGGCTTCAAGTGATGGTGGATGTCTATCATGAGAATGGAGTAGTCAGAGGACTCTTCCGAGGCATGAGTATCAACTACATCAGAATTATGCCAACTGTATCTATTTCATTTGCCACATATGAAACGGCAAAACAAGCATTTGGTTTAGATACAGGTGTTGATAGATGATGAAGATTGATGATTAGAGGCAACGTATGGTTATGTTATTTTGTAATTATCCTTTTTTTTTTTAAAGTTGATATATTGTTGCACAATAATTCTATGTACGTATTATATTTCTATTAGCATAAATTTTACTGTACTTGTATTTCTATGTGATGTCTGTCAGAATAAAGTGTACAAAAGTTGTATATTTATGCAGTACTTTTAGCTTAAGATGTACTGTAGTTGTATCATTATGCTGTTTAAAAAAAAATGATAAAATGTATCTTGTGATATATTTCATATCATAGGGTGTTCTAGACCACAGCATTTGGAGGTGAAGGGGTCAGTGCTATTCCTTGCTGTTTTTATGCTGTACTATTAGCTTAAAATGTACTGTAGTTATATTTTAATCCTGTACTTTTAATATGTAAGTTGTGCTTTTGTTGTGTTTTCATACTATTCTGTTTGATTACTTTGTATTATAGATATATTTTTATGCTCTCCTGTTTAATCATGTTGTTGTATAGTATAATAATCTGTTGATCTGTATGGTTTTTATTTTATCTGTTTTTATGTGGTATTTTTATCATTCCCCACCTCTTTTCCCAGTTGATTCTAAATGGGTCATGTGCTGATTAAGATCTATACAGCCTAGTTGTAGACACTGTGAAAGATAATTAGTTATGAAATAAGGAATTGGTGCATAGAAAATTATAGAATCTATTTTATTAGTCTCTGTCTAGACTTAGCGTTATTTGAGAAGAGGAAAATAGATACAAAGAAATTCTAATGTGAGTGTTCTGTCTTAACTTAGACTGTTCAAATCAAATTTACTATCAACCCTTATGTATGTGTGTGAGAGCTGGAAAACAACAAGAGACATAGAAATAAAGTTGAACGCATTCGAAAATAAATGTCTAAGGAAAATACTTGGTATAATGTGGAACAAATTCAAAATAAACGAGGAAATTAGAGAAATCGCCAATCAACCACTAATATCTTCAGTAATAAAGAAAAGGCGATGGTCATATGTTGGACATGTGATGAGAAGAGATAATAACCGAATAGCAAAGCAGGCCAGCATGTGGGAAACAACAAGTAAGAGGAAGACCCAGAGAGACACTGAGAAGAGCAATGATGAGAGAGGCAAGAGCAGCAGGAATCGGCTCCCTCAATGAGATGGAGCTCCTTGCACAGACCAGAGACAAATGGTGAGATTTGATAAAATATCTTTAAAAGAATTGAAAACTGCTAGAATAAAAATTTAGATAAGAGAAGGAGTATCTTGGTCTGCACCCTATGGGCCGGCTAAGGCTCGAAAGGTCAATAAATAGTTAGATAGATGTTCTGTTATAGTCTGGCTAAATTTATGATTATTTGTTTTAAAACATTGTTGATTTCTTGATTTGTGTTATTTTAAACTAATATGTTATATGTCTAATTTATAAATCATATTAATGTCTCAACTCTTGTCAGCGTTTTGTTCATCAAAGATTACATTAACTTCTTATTTAATACCACTTAGTAGTTATTTCTTTTATTATTGTCATTTTAAAAATTGTATTGAGTTTAATTAGGGAGTAATTTGACTTGACTTGACTTAATCCCCTTGTTAGCCGTGAGCTATGAGCTCTTTACAGCTTAATGCCTCTCGCATGAAGGCGCACGTCCTTCTCAGTTGTACAGCTGCAGAGTACAGTGTGCTATTGATGGATGGAAGTAGTGGGAGTAACATGCTCCGTCGGTTTTGTAAATGGGGACAGTGTAGTAGCAGGTGATCTACTGTCTCAGATTGTTGACGGCAGTGTCTGCAGATTGGGTCATGTTGTGTTTTTATTCTGCTCAGGTCCCAGCTGACCCGTAAGCAAGTGTTAAACAACTGGCAGGACGTGACGATCCTGGGACACCAACACACTGAGCTACTCTCCTTTGGGCATGAAAGGGAAAGCACCCATGACACCCCCAATAATTATCATTAGGGAGTAATAGAATAGTTACTGTTTAGTAAACAAATAAATGTATCCCTTGTGATATAATGGGAAAATGCAAAACACATTCTACAATACTAACCCCAGTTCAATGGCCCATATTAGCTTCCTTGGAAGAAACATTTTAATGGTGAAACTGAAACCATGAAACAAACAGATTTCGTAAGAGAATCTAGAATCCCATTCGGAAGGAGACATGATTGCAGAGAGAAGAATAATGGGGAAAGTTGTGTTAGTACGGGAGCCGCGATCGCTCAGTGGTTAGTGAACTGGACTACAAAGGACAAGGGGTAGGGTTCGATCCCAACCGACGGCTTCCGGGTTCACCCAGCCTTTAATGGGTACCGGATTTTTTTCTGGGAAAGTGAAGCTGCACATGCGTAATACCGACCACATTACCCTAAAAATCATGTGCCGAAGGTCTGTAAAATTTATGGTCACTAACACCATATTCCCTATACACCACTTGGCGTGACAGGGGTACTTTACTTTTACTTGTGTTAGTACCCATATTGTTCCGTTGAGTTATGGATGTTAAGGCCATCATCACAATAGACTACCCTATTTTCACATTAAAATCTATGGTAAGATTTTTCAGAGCTACATAAACCTCAGAATCATATGAGTCAGAAGATATATTTGCCACATTTCAGAAATGAACCTCGACCAACTCCTCAGTAGATAATTGCTCAAACCACATTGCCACCACAACTTCATATTATTCTAGTGATATTAATATGACAGATCATCATCTGTCTGTTGTGATGTAGGGCCGGATCTCTCCATGTAGAACACCTCCGCTTGACTTCTAATCTAGACATTATAGAATTAATAAAACAGTCGTAGACATCAATGTACATTCATAGACAGCAACACCAAGGACAACTCCATATAATATTTCTAGAGACTGGCTCCACTGGCCAGTACTGTAACAGGTTTAATGGCATGTAGCATCATAGGCCAACAATAACAAAAACCTGCAATTACAAATTCACATCATACAGACTCCATAGTGAAATATACAAATCACATCATACACACTCCATAGTGAAATATACAAATCACATCATACACACTCCATAGTGAAATATACAAATCACATCATACACACTCCATAGTGAAATATACAAATCACATCATACACACTCCATAGTGAAATATACAAATCACATCATACACACTCCATAGTGAAATATACAAATCAACAACTCCTACTCAGTTGTACTTAACTATCTCTTAAACTTCCAAGTCCTCCCATTAAAACTGTCCAGGATGAACCTAAGCTTATAAATAATTCTATGCCTATCTCTACTCCATCATCTAACTTGTTGGCTGAGCCTTGTACTTAATTCTAGGTGTCTACCCCTCATTGTCCTGGTGTCAGCCATTTCATTAGATGCTATCTGTTCCACCAGTGTAATTCCTGATTTAACTCAATGTCTTTTCACTTTGAAGTACTGGTGAGAACTGACTACAATTGATATCGCTGCTACTTTATGTTTGTTTAACGTCTTCCATCTCTGTGTACTTTAGTATGAACCATTTCCACTCTGTTCTTTCACCTACCTATACTATCATCTAACATGTAGTTATAGATAATTGTGCTTCGAGGACTTCCGTTTCCATGATGGCGGAACTAAGTCACGTTCTCTCGATAGCTGCAGAGATTGCTTTGGAGTCTGATAAATTTCGCCTTTCCGTTGCAATTTTCTGCATTCAGGTCGAAATGATGTTCTACTTATCATATCTACGCCAATGAATTGGCGTTGTACGCACGGCAATACTCCGTTTTGACAGGTCAAGTGTTGTGAATGCGACCTTCCACCGTCTAGTGTTGATCTGTGTTTTACGTCACAATGAGTGCTGTTCAATGACCGTTGATGGTGTTTGCCGCAAGTTATTTACAATTTCCAACGCATTAATGTGGTGGGCTCCGTCAAGTCAACCGAAGTTTTATCTCGTTGGGGAATTTGCACCATGTTTCGTTCGTTGTAGACTGCATTCACTAGAGTAATCAGGAATCCATGGGCGCAGCCATTTTGTGCGTGCTGCGTCATCATAATGGCTCATTGTGTGTCCCAAGACCGACTATGTGCTAATCTTGCGATCTGTTGTTTGGTATGCAAAGGAGATAATCTGACAATGAACTGTGTTTGTATGTTCGGAGTTGGAGTCAAACACGATGTCCTAACATCATCAAGCATTATACATTTAAATACTATGACGATCATCATTTTCAGGAGGACGTGAACTTCCGGGCAATATGGTGGATAGACGGCAGGAACCATTGAAGACTGTCTGAAAAGTGTTCCTTGTTGCAGTTTCCTCATATTCCAAGTCCGGCTTGTTGCAGGAGCTACTGAGTTAAGTGCTCTGTGCACACCGTGAGCTGTGTGTTTCATCCGTTTTGATCATGTTCCGATATTCCAATTGTTTACGATGAATGCTGATATCGTATGACAGGGAACAGTTGGCCGTGTTCACTTTCTATGCGGTTTCGCCTTATGTCTTTTGGCGTGTGCTGAGACTGCTATGATGGGGACAACAGCTACCATTCTTTGTTTGGGAGATGAGTTAGTAATTCGGATGATTCCACTGGCACGGGCGGTTGAGCAATTATGGATTTTAATTTGTTTGCAGTAATACCGGGGCCTTCCATAACAAAATAACCAAATTGTGCTTCACCGTTTGTTGTCGTTGTCCTTGTATTCTGAAGAAGGCCACAGGCTGAAACGTCATTATTGTGTTGTGTTCCTTCCTTGTAAGGCTGTCACCATACTTTGGAGTGTTTAGTACACCACACCACTGGCTCCAGTCCTTTATCTTAGCTTGCTGTCTTAGTCAAGTAACTGTAGCCTGATCTCGCGATTTCAAGATTATCTTCAAACTGACCAGTGTTTAACTGACAGAATAACTTAACATTTCCCACTCATTACCATGTTAACTCTATTAACTTCACTTGTTTAGTTCATTATTTAACCCTCTCAGACCCAAATTTTAATACAATAGTTACATTTGTAATATGTAATACATAATGTGTACATAAAACAGAATAGAGAATTGAAGCCTTTGAAATGTGGTTCTATAGAAGAATAGGTAGAATTGGATGGAAAGAAAAGAAAACAAATGATGAAGTTTTAAAACACTAAAATGAAAAGAGAACTACTAAATACAATTAAGACAAGACAAATGAAATTTTTGTTATTAACACGTTAATAGAGGCACGTTAAAAGACACACCAGCAGCCTACTAAAAGTAATATTGGAAGGGAAAATACAAGGTAAAAGAGGCAGACCATGACTAACATGGACGAGTAACATCAAAAGATGGACAAGTCAATCTATGACAACCTGCACCATCAAAGCAAGAGACAGAGCAGAATGGTGCTCCATGATAGCCAACCTTTGTTGTGGAGATGGCACTCGATGATGATGATGAATGTGTACATGATTAGTGTATAAATATTTTAAATTAAAAATAAACTATCTTCTACGGCATTATCCTATTTCTGGGGTCTGCCAAGGGGGCTTGGACCAAAGAAATGAAGATACTTGTCTAATGCAGTTGCCATAAGGTGTTCAGATCTAAGTTTTTTTTAGTCACACACACCCCCTCAGACGAAGCTTTTGACTTTTTAGACTGTTTGGTTAATATTACCTTGTGCTTGTTAAACCACCAAAACTACTTGATCAATATCACTTTGTGTTCAGCCATCTAGAATTCTTGATTAATGTCATTTTGTATTTGTTAAACCATCAAGAATTCTTGGTTAATATCATTTTGCACTTCTTTAACGATCAAGACTTTTTTCTATTTCTCATGAGTCATTTAAAATATACACTTATTGAAAAAAATAATAGTTGCAAATTTATTAATGCACTTTTGGGCCAAGTTGTATTTATTATTTATGTGACATTCACTTCCTATGCATGCATATGTGTATTTATATATGTGTGATTGCTTTTTTCTCTTCATGATTAATTTGTGGCACTCTCTTTTTCTCTTCATGATTAATTTTGGTATTGTTTTTTTTTTCCTTCTAAATTTAAAGCTTATGTATATTTTATTAAACATTGTTGCAAAAATGTCTCACCAAAAGATATGTAATATCTTCTACAGTTAAAAATTGTTCTTGTTTTTATCTCATTTCTAGGTTAGGTTAGCAATTTTCTATTTGGTAATAGTTTTTAATCTAACACCAATGGAAAATCTTTTTTTTTTTACCTTACAATCATTCAAACTTGCATTCATCTTGTATGAAAAACATCAATAGTATTCAGTCTCTTGCTCCTCCATCTTCTACAGTTTGAGCCATGAAAATCCTAAACAGAGGTTAGTTATAGACAAATTACAACAAGGATCTCTGTGGTGATGAAATGACCAGAGGTAAATATTCAAATTAATGAGGAGTCGTCGCATACACTCACAGAATCAGCAGACATTGTCTTGCATAACATAAAAACATAAAAATAAGAAAATCACCTGAACTAGATCATATAACAAAAAAGAATATTAATTCAATGAGAGAATTTTGAATAAAAAAAATAAGGCTTTTTAATGACATCTCCAACACAGTATTTATATTGGATGATCTTATAAAATCTTGGGGGCCTCGGTAGCCTAGTTGGGAAAATCACCTGAACTGGATACTGACATTCAGACAACCCATGTTCGATTCCTGCTGGAAGCAGTGTGAATTGTACTTGTGGTTGAAACAAAAAATAATACTGCGGTTGACCCAGCCCCTGGCAGAAATGGGTACCAGGTTAGTACTCTGTGAAGGTGAGGAATGCTGCCTCACAACATGAGTTTCAATGCTTGAAGCGACACTATCCAGAAGTCTCAAAACACTTCTTGATAGGTGGCCGAGCACATATGGGTGAATACTCACATGCTAAGACACCGATTCTAGTCTTGTACTTTACCTTTACAAAATCTTTTTTTATAGCTCTATCAAGGGCATCTGGTGCCACTAAATATGAGAATCATCATAAAATAAGTCTTATGAGTTATGACCAAAATATTATTATATCCCATTTCCTGGCTCTCCAAAATGGGTCAGGGTGACCACCAGTAGCTTTGGGTGGACCCCTTTGAGGTATGTGGCCCAGCACTCCGCGTTCCTGGGAGGACTCCACAGACAGAGCATCATAACTAGAGTCCGTTAGATCCACTCTGATTGAGTACATGTTAGGACGTTAAACTATGTTCTGCGCCATTGGCCCAGTGCATCCAATTTCTGCCAGCGTTTTATTTGAGTTTTTATTTCCTTAACCTTTGATTGTCCCCAATCTTCCTGCAAGGAAATAAATTGTCTTTTCTGTGTAGGGGGATTCTGCCCTTAGATGGTCTGCTCTCCTGGGTTTACTGCCACCATCTGCCCGAGCATTGTGTAGAGTTGTCTCTCTCATAGGTGGTCTGCTCTCCTGGGTTTACTGCCACCATCTGCCCGAGCTTTGTGTAGAGTTGTCTCTCTCATAGGTGGTCTGCTCTCCTGGGTTTACTGCCACCATCTGCCCGAGCTTTGTGTAGAGTTGTCTCTCTCATAGGTGGTCTGGTCTTCTGAGCTCTTGAGCACCACCTCTCTGTTTGATAGAGGACAGAAAGAGGAGAAAACAACAGAGGCATTATTTTTGTCACTTCTGGGAATTGAGTCTGGACCCGTCTGATCAGGAAGCGAGTGCACTAACCACTCAGCCACCATGACATATAAATATATTAATAAGTGATGGTCCCACTCCCTTGCAGTATGTTCTGTTTGGTCCTCAAGTAATAAAAGTTAGGACTACACTGTTCTAGAGCATTGTAGAATATTTGTGTTTTCAATATTATCAAGAGTAGGTATAAAAGTTTGTATATATTTAACTTGTTTTAAAAATTTTATATATTTTAAATGTCTCAGTTTTTATATAATTGTGATTTGTGTGTTTGTTTCTGATTGACATTAAAAGTAGCATTCCCATGTGCACAGAGCTCAATGTGAAGAACAAATTTATTGACCCTGTTATTAGTAAACATTCTTCAAACTTCTTCATGATAAGTTTACAGTAATCGCATGTATTAGGTCAGTCTGAGCATAGAAAATTTTTGCAATTTCATGTTTCTTTTATATAATTTTCTTTTTATTTGATTAATTAAATCTTGAATACTTATGGATAACAAAGCCTTGGATTCACACCCATCACAGACAGTGCAAATTTTTCTCTTCATATTTGTGGTTTATTTGCAGAATTATCCTCCCTTGGTCGTTGGTTAGTGGGATTCAATGTCTAGCCCTCTTGGATAATATTGAAAGATAGGATCAGATCAGAAGTGAAGAGCTGTGGAAAAACAGAACTTGTGATATGTCCATACTTTAATCATTTCTTTTTCTTACCAATATAAGACACTTCATATCATCAGCCTGTGTTGTTTATGATAAGTTATTAATTTTTTTTATTTGTCATATTTTTTTCTGTATGAGTTTCTAGGGTTTTACAGTAACACTTCATAGCTGTTATTTAATTATGTAATTCTGCTTTGAGAGCACATATTTCAGAGATGTATAAGAATATTGATATTACCATTGATGAATTACCAAAGTAACAAAAGCCATACAAATTACAGTTCACATAGTTTGGTCAAAAGCGCTTTTTTTTTACATTGTAAAGCAAAAGACAACAAAGAGAATACCAACTATTTTATCAGTAACCAAGTGTCTGAAAGGAAATAGGATGCCTGGTTATATTCCTTATAAATGGTCAGGGTTTTTTTTTCTTTCGGAGAAACCCAACCTGTACACTGCGTGGGATTACAGTTAGAACACAAATACCAAAAAGTTGTTGAGGTCAATTTGGTGTCTCCATCAAAGCGGAGTTACAACATTTAGAGGCATTGATGTCCTCGACAACATGTGGATCCACTGTTCTGGTCACTCAAAATTCCACATCCTGCATGGAGATAGACCTGCTTTGAGGACATCTCCAGTTGAAGCTTTAGAGGTGAACAAGAAGAATAAACACCAAAGTGACACTGTGATTGATGATGGTGTGCAGTTATGAGAATCAGGAGCCATGCTTGTTATGTGTATTTTGAGACAACTAATAGTGTGTGCTTTGAGCTATCTTTTGAGAAAACAAAAAAAGTGAAAATATGTCTTTCTGAATACAGGGCTATTTTTAATGTTTAAATCAATGATCACTTTTGATTTAAAGTTATGTTCTCTTGCACATCAACACTAATGTCTGTCTAGCCAACGTTTGTAAGTCCACTCCATGGGAAGCCACTTTCCTTGTTTATTATCAACCATTTCATGTTCTGTCTCTTCTTGTTGTAATCACATTTGAGCACTGTTTTTATTCCAAAGTCTAACATTTATCTTTGGAAGATGTATCAATTAAAGTTTTGTAATTATTTCTTTATCATTTGTAATCTTTTCTCAATCTTAATATTATACGCTTATCAAATCATTTTAAGTGTGTTGGTTTCGATGCTGTGCTTATTAGTTATTTAATTTTACAAGCATTGTGGTCTCTGCTTGGAGGTGATATTGCGTGGATTTTCAAAATACTTAAACTGAATAGTGTGGCAGGACTAAACACATGCAGCAGGTAACAGACTTCATAAGAGAAAATCAAAATACTAATGAGTGATGATCATACAATGTCTGCCCTGTATCATATTCTCATACCCAGCATTCAATCATGCTGCAAGACAAGTGGTACCACTCTCACTCTATAACACTAGATAAATAAATAAGTAACGCTTCATTTAACTGCAAAGTCAGTTTTATTTGGCCACAACACAAATTCAAACTATTAAATTTCTTAAAATAATCTGAAATCACTAGTAACTGTTTTGCTATGAATATTTCTTGAAATGACTTGTAATTAACTCACTGTAAAACCTTAAGAACTAACTCTTATGGATTGGGTAAAATCCCTTGAACTCTGTAAAATTTAACTCACACACCTGGCACTAACTATCCCTGGAGACTCTCTGTCCGAGTCTTGCTCACTGACTTACGAACCGATCGTCTTTTTGTTCTCAGTATGTCTGCCCATTTTTAGGAATTCGTGGGAATTCTACCATCTGACATGTATTAGGTCAGTCTGCCAGTGGTCCAGTTCTACATACTAATTATGTAGGGGCCACCTTTCTGTCCTACCATTAATTATCCATTTTCCAAGGACTGTTTATCATTAGTCAGCATACTCACACAGGAGTTTGGTTTGAAAGACTGCTCTAACACCATCAAAGTGTAACAGCAGTTACCTTTTTTCTAAGATCAATAAGTGGACCCATCCCTACCTACACTATTTCCTATGGTATTATTGTATTATAATATTATTTTATAATATTGTAATATATTATTATTATTTTTATAAAACCAGGGTATTACTCTGGATGAGGAATGCCGCTTTGCATTGTGAGTTTCGATGCTTGAAGCTACACTATCCAGAAGTCTCCAAACACTTCTGGATAGGCAGTCGAGCACATATGGGTGATAACTCATACAATTTCCTATGGTCAGTAGCTGGACAAGTCAGAGGGGCAAATTTCCCTGGACTGAGTAATAACTCCCGCTGGACTAACCTATGACCTTGTATTCTGGATTTACTGTTATGTTATACTGTCCATACTCTTGCAATACTTATCTTCTGAGCTGTCTTCTTCCTACTCCAGCTTATTTCCCTGTACCCCAGTCTGAGCTATTGCTGTCTGTCCACTTAAAAAGGTTCCCTCTATGTCTTGCTAGATGTATGGGGAATGTAGTGTTAGTGACCATATTTTTGTATGACCACGGCACAGTTTTGGGTGTGTGTGGTCAGTATTATGCCAGGCTGCCTTTACTTCCCAGAAAAACCTCTGGCACCTATTTTTTAGAGGCTGGGTGAGTCCCAGAGCCTTGTCGGCCCAAAAAAATATGTCATTTCTGGGGATCGAACCCAAACCCTTGCCATTTAGAAGTGAGCACACTAACCACTCAGCCCCATAGGCTCCATGGCAGTCACTTACAACTCAATCTGATATGAATACTTCTTTACACCGTCTCATTAATCACAAAAAAAGAAAAATCTGAACTGGATTATATGAAGGATCTGAAATAATCAAAGAACCATTTAGGTATTTGCTTGTTTAAACTGATCTCATTGAACTCTGACTAAAGGTGCTTAGTCCTACATTTTAGTCTATATGAAAAGTAAAGGTAAAGTACGAGACTTGAATCGGCATCTTAGCACGCAAGTTTTCACCCATATGTGCTCGGCCACCTATCCTGAAGTGTTCGGAGACTTCTTTATAGATCCGCTTCAAGCATCGAAACTCACGATGCGAGGCGGCATTCCTCACCTTCCCAGAGTACTACCCTGGTACCCATTTCTGCCATCGGCTGGGTTGACCAAGGGTGCATTTTTCTTTCCAACCACAAGTACAATTCACACTGCTTCCAGCAGTAGGAACCGAACACAGGTCTGACGTCAGTAGCCCAGTCAGGTGGCTTTCTCAGCTATGCTAACGAGTCCCCCATATGAAAAGTATGCATTCTCTCTGTTTAACCAAACCTGATATCCAATCTTACAGGCTGCCATTTCTACAGGGGTCATGACTGATTCACAATTTCCGAGATTACTGGATTACAGCATTTGTAATTATCAAGTAATATAAACCTAACAATGACAGAAACTGTAATACTAAATATAATAAACCTTATACCAACCAGAGGACATGTGAATCATAGGCTAGCAGCAGTAAATACATTCATATCAGAGAATTATAACAACAACAAATAGGCTATCAGCATTCACTATCAGATAATTATAACAACACCAGGCAGGCTAGCAACAGCAAATACATTCACTTATCAGATAATTATAACAACACCAGGCAGGCTAGCAACAGTAAATACATTCACTTATCAGATAATTATAACAACACCAGGCAGGCTAGCAACAGTAAATACATTCACTATCAGATAATTATAACAACACCAAGTAGGCTAGCAACAGTAAATACATTCACTATCAGATAATTATAACAACACCTGATTTGTACTTAACTTCATCGACTTCAAAAAAGCATTTGATAGTATTCATAGAGATTCTTTGTGGAAAATTCTGAAGCAATATGGCTTACCATAAAAAATCATAAATATTATCAAAGACATGTATGATGGTTACACATGTGCAGTTCGAACAGAGGAAGGACTGAGCGAATGTTTCCCAATAGAAACTGGGGTTAAACAAGGATGTATTTTATCGCCCTTGTTATTTGGAATTGTTATGGACTTCATAATGAAGAAATGCTGCACTGGTAATAAAGGCATCGAATGGATACAAGGAGACCATTTGGAGGACCTGGACTTTGCTGATGACATAGTTCTCATCAGCAATCAGATAAAAACGATGCAGGAAAACACAAATGAACTATCATCAATAGCCAGCAAAATTGGGCTTGAGGTCAATCATGAAAAGACTAAAGTCATGAAAAGTTTAATTCCAACAAGTGACAAAATATACATGGAAAACAAACCAGTAGAAGAGATCGATCACTTCATCTATCTTGGAAGTCACATTGATCGAGAAGGGGATACGAGCAAAGAAATTAGAATCAGACTGGCTAAAGCAGCAATGTCTTTCAGAAGCCTTGAAAAGTTGTGGAAATCAAAACTCATTAGCACAAACACAAAACTTAGGCTATTCAAATCAAATGTACTATCAACCCTTACGTATGCGTGTGAAAGCTGGAAAACAACAAGAGATATAGAAACAAAGTTGAACGCATTCGAAAATAAATGTCTAAGGAAAATACTTGGTATAGAATGGAACGAATTCAAAACAAACGAGGAAATTAGAGAAATCGCCAATCAACCACTAATATCTTCAGTAATAAAGAAAAGACGATGGTCATACGTTGGACATGTGATGAGAAGAGATAATAATCGAATAGCAAAGCAAGCCCTCATATGGGAAACAACAGGTAAAAGAAAAAGAGGAAGACCCAGGGAGACACTGAGAAGAACATTGATGAGAGAGGCAAGAGCAGCAGGAATCGGCTCCCTCAATGAGATAGAACTGCTTGCACAGAACAGAGACAGATGGCGAGATTTGATAAAATATCTTTAAAAGAAAACTGCTAGAACAAAAATTCATATAGGAGAAGGTGTATCTTGGTCTACGCCCTATGGGCCGGTTACGGCTCGAAAGGTCAATAGATAGAGATAGAGGCAGGCTAGCAACAGCAAATACATTCACTATCAGATAATTATAACAACACCAGGCAGGCTAGCAACAGTAAATACATTCTATCTATTGACCTTTCGAGCCGTAACCGGCCCATAGGGCGTAGACCAAGATACACCTTCTCCTATATGAATTTTTTTGTTCTAGCAGTTTTCTTTTAAAGATATTTTATCAAATCTCGCCATCTGTCTCTGTTCTGTGCAAGCAGTTCTATCTCATTGAGGGAGCCGATTCCTGCTGCTCTTGCCTCTCTCATCAATGTTCTTCTCAGTGTCTCCCTGGGTCTTCCTCTTTTTCTTTACCTGTTGTTTCCCATATGAGGGCTTGCTTTGCTATTCGATTATTATCTCTTCTCATCACATGTCCAACGTATGACCATTGTCTTTTCTTTATTACTGAAGATATTAGTGGTTGATTGGCGATTTCTCTAATTTCCTCGTTTGTTTTGAATTCGTTCCATTCTATACCAAGTATTTTCCTTAGACATTTATTTTCGAATGCGTTCAACTTTGTTTCAATATCTCTTGTTGTTTTCCAGCTTTCACACGCATACGTAAGGGTTGATAGTACATTTGATTTGAATAGCCTAAGTTTTGTGTTTGTGCTAATGAGTTTTGATTTCCACAACTTTTCAAGGCTTCTGAAAGACATTGCTGCTTTAGCCAGTCTGATTCTAATTTCTTTGCTCGTATCCCCTTCTCGATCAATGTGACTTCCAAGATAGATGAAGTGATCGATCTCTTCTACTGGTTTGTTTTCCATGTATATTTTGTCACTTGTTGGAATTAAACTTTTCATGACTTTAGTCTTTTCATGATTGACCTCAAGCCCAATTTTGCTGGCTATTGATGATAGTTCATTTGTGTTTTCCTGCATCGTTTTTATCTGATTGCTGATGAGAACTATGTCATCAGCAAAGTCCAGGTCCTCCAAATGGTCTCCTTGTATCCATTCGATGCCTTTATTACCAGTGCAGCATTTCTTCATTATGAAGTCATTCATCAATCACTACTATCTACTGCTAATTTACACATTCTGTATCAGGTCTACGTTTCATTAACAACATCGTTTTTATGATAGCGGCTTGTTAAACCTCTGATCAACGGTTATATACCAAGCCGGAGAAAAATAATTCCTCCATTTTGGAAACAACCGGAAACCGATATATGTATAAATACATTCACTTATCAGATAATTTTAACAACACCAAGTAGGCTAGCAACAGTAAATACATTCACTTATCAGATAATTATAACAACACCAGGCAGGCTAGCAACAGTAAATACATTCACTTATCAGATAATTATAACAACACCAGGCAGGCTAGCAACAGTAAATACATTCACTTATCAGATAATTATAACAACACCAGGCAGGCTAGCAACAGTAAATACATTCACTTATCAGATAATTTTAACAACACCAAGTAGGCTAGCAACAGTAAATACATTCACTTATCAGATAATTATAACAACAACAAGTAAGAAAGCTGACAAAGATATCACAATAAGACTTAAGATAGCTTAAATAACCTGGCAAAGTCAACATTAATTGAAAATCCTACCTGCACAACACAAAACCCAACTGAGAATAGATAAAATCTCAGTAATTGACTGACTACATATCTCACTACTGGGGAACAGCAAAAAGAGAAATTTTCAAAACTATTAATATTTCACAATAGTTGTGGGGGGGAGATTTTTTAATTTTTATTTTGGAGCCAAATTAAATGTGCCATAAAGAACTGCTCAAGGAATGTAACCAAGAGAAAATGGTCACATGCTGGAATGGCTTTATTCAGAAGGGATTCAGAAATACTCACAAGATGGTTATGGTTAGTTGAATCACTGCAAACGAATTAAAATCCATAATTGCTCAACCGCCCATGCCAGTGGAATCATCCAAATTAAAATTCATATTGAAGGATCCAAACAAAGAAAGGCAATTGCAGTCCCCATCATAGCAGCTACACCAAAAGTGAATGCAGCTGAACTGTCCTTTGTCATACGATATCATTCATCGGAATATCGAAACTTGATCCGGATGAAAAACACAGCTCACGGTGAATACAGAGCACTTAACTCAGTAGCTCCTGTAGCCACCCACAACAACTGCCTTGAAATGGTTTCCAGGGAGAATACTAAAGAGTGAGCAAGTTTACCAGGTGGAAAAATTAGAGACAGATATGCACATTGTGGGCCAGACTTAGAGTGCCCTGTTAAATACAAAAATAGACCATGAAGATTGGATAACCTTTGTTGCTGTCCCATAAAACCCCCATAGGACATGTCAACCAGTTTTTGTTTATCAGTTCACAGCCATGGACAAAAAAAAGGAGGAGAATAAGAATTGCCATGTCTGAATGTAATCTATTATCATTTAATTGATGGCAATTTGTATCCTTTGTTCCCAATTAAAAACCAGTGTTAGAGGAAAATAGTACAAGGATCGTGTTACAGCTCAGCCACAGCATTGTTTATTTGTTTTCAGACCTACTCCCAAAGTCCAGTGTTAACTGAGTATCAACTCAACAATTTTATCAACTCAACAATTTTCCCAAAGTCCAGTGTTAACTGAGTATCAACTCAACAATTTTCCCAAAGTCCAGTGTTAACTGAGTATCAACTCAACAATTAATTATCTGAGTAGCACTCTAAGCACTTTAAAAAAAACCATAGGTGGATGAAAATAAATGAGAGCAGCCCAAAAATTTCCTCTGCCTCAGCAAGATTCTTCGTTCTTCCTCTTCTTTCCTTTCTCCTATGCCGTTGGCGTCGAGGGGAGATGCAATCTGCGATTCTTTGCTCTGTGATTGTTGGCCTTTTCTGGTGTTATCCCTCCTAGTGACTCTAGCATTCCTTTTATCCATCTCTTTCTCGGTCTTCCTCATACTCTAGCATTTTCATAGCGTTTGTTTATGGCTCTTTGAGTCATTGTTCTTTCTTTTTTTTTTGTCTAATCTCAGCAAGATTAAAGGGGAAAAATCTATCCCAAAACGCCAAACTCTCCACAATATAAATGAGTACCTCTAAAATGGGAGAATATCTGCCTGTATGGTGGTAGACACCTAGGCAAAGTTGGAAAAAGTGATATTCACACAAAGTTCAATCCTTCAGGACTTTATTAGAAATATAAAGGTGGCCTGAGTGTCCTATCCTGGATATCTCAGGACAAAAACTTGAGAGCCCTTGTTTTAAAGCTTTCTTAAAACTATTCTCTGTGGTACATCTGGTTGCGAACCATACTGTTGTTTTTTGGTGCAGAGACACTAGTATTCCAAATACGTTAAGATGTATGTCCCACATTATAATTCAATCAACAATTAAAGCATAACCAACACAAGTGAAACACACACATTAATGCTACTCCACATCTGATGTCATTCTACCTCTCCCAAAGTATCTCAAGTTTTGTTGACTCACATTTAAATTGTTTTGCTGATTCAGGTGTACTCTTTAAAGACATTTGCTGTTTTAAATGTTTATTGTCTGTTTGTTTTTTTTCTAAAGGCACTCTTTGGCCATATGGTCTAGATTACTTTCATGTTTTGTTTTAAGAATAGCATGCACATGCTTTTTCTGGGAATATGAGTGTGCAGCAGACTCATGCATAACTGAGTTAAAATTACTTGTGTGTGAAATATAACTCTTTTTTTGCTGTTGCTGTTTTTTTTTGTTATCTGCATTATTATATTAACAGCACCTTGTGTGCATAAATTCACTCATCGTTGAAACTCTATTGCCCAACTTTCTGAAACTATTTAAGGTACTCTCATCAGTGCTATGATGTATGTTGAAGCATTTTATTAAGATCTTCCTGCTAGATATGGAAAGAGATGATTATGGATACTGTATGATGAGATTCTATAAACAAATACAAAATTAATATTTTAAAATATTAACAAAATATTTTAGAGTTTCCTTTATAAACCAAATCATATATTTTTCCATCTATGCTCCCTCAATGATGCACATTACCTTGCTTGGCAGCATCATTTATTATCATTGGTCTGTTTTATTCTGACTCCAGAAGTGGAATAGAGCTGTAATATATATATATATATATATATATATTTTTAACATACTTTTCTTATCATTTCTGTGATATCTTTTTCTGACACACACAAAAGATTGAAGCATTTCTTTGACACGAGTCTGTATCTTAAGATCAGATTGGTTTCTTTTGTAATGTTTTATGTAAACTTTTATCATTGTGTTTATTTACTTTAAACTTTTTAGTTAGACCTTTTTTGTCCTGTTATTTATTTTCTTATATGTTTTATGTCATTTTCTATAAATTCATTATCTTATATATTCTGTATTATGATCTCAGTGGTGACCGTATCTTTTACGGCTTAAATTTTCTTTATTATTATTGTCTTATTGAGTGGTATTTATGTGCATGGGAGCATTTTTTGGAGGCAAATATTTTAAATCTTTTTTGTTTTGCAGACATCATTATTATGACTATATTTATGGAGAAATATAACATGTTCATTGTGATTATTTTAATGTTTTGTTAAAAGCTGCATTTTTATTCAAAAATAAGTTAATTTTATTGAAACCAAAGGAAAGTTTATTGAAACAAATTATTTTATATTCGTTTTTCAAAATTTTGTTTCCTTTTTTTAAAAAAAATAAAATAGTCTGAGATAATTCATATGAATGTCGTGATCCATATATTTAATATCATTATATAACATTTTATATATGTGTATGTGTATGCATACGCTCACACATGTGAACATAAAGTAAAAATGAGCAATTTGCCTGTTTTGTATGCATTTGTGGGTTAGATTATGGTGATGTTGATAAGAGACAGAAATGATAAGTTTTATTTGAGTTCTATATTGATATATTAAATAAAACATGAGTTAAAACTTCATATTTGCCTATTATTCTTCTTTATTTCTTTAAAGTACTCTTTCCATCTCTTATTTGTTCCGTTATATTATTAAGTAGATTTACTTTCTTATCTTTAATAAAGTCATTAATTTGTATGTATATACCAATTAATTTCTTTGTGCTGTTGTACATCATCATCATCATTGAGTGCCGTCTTCGCAACAAAGGTTGGCTACCATGGAGCGCCATTCTGCTCTGTCTCTTGCTTTGATGGTGCAGGTTGTCATAGGCTGATTGTCCATCTTTTGATGTTACTCATCCATGTTAGTCTTGGTCTGCCTCTGCCTCTTTTACCTTGTATTTTCCCCCCCAGGATTACTTTTAATAGGCTGTTGTGTCTTTTAAATGAGGAAGTTCTCAAAGAGGCCAACACAAAAAGGGAGCTCTTAAAAAACATCAGAAAGAAGCAATCAACATTTTTCGGGCACATCATGAGAAGAGGACAGTTGGAATATTTGGTTACAACTGGCAAAATAAAAGGAAAGAGAGATCGCGGGCGACAAAGAGAGAAAATACTGGATAGCTTGGTGTCATGGCATGGAAAACAGTCAACAACAGAACTGATACGATGCACTGTAGATAGAAGATTGTCGAGGGACATGATCACCTACGCCAACCGGTATGGCACATGATGATGATGATGTGTCTTTTAACATGGCCCAAAAATCGCATTTGTCTTGTTTGAATTGTGTATAGTAGTTCTCTTTTCATTTTTAGTTGTTTTAAGACTTCGTCATTTGTTTTCTTTTCCTTCCATCCAATTCTACCTATTCTATATATCCACATTTCAAAGGCTTCAATTCTCTGTTCTGTTTTCTTCTCTAATGTCCCTGTTTCTGCACCATATAGAAATATTGAGAAGATGTAACATTTTGCTATTCTTAGTTTTAGCCCTGGCGTTATTTGTTTTGATGTTAGTATAGTCTTCATATCTCCTTTGCTGCCTCCTCTGCCAGTTCATCTATATATCTCCTCTTATCTCTTGTAATGAATCTTCTCACTTCTTTGTTCACCTCTGCGTAAGCTCCCTGTGTATTGGCCTTAATACTTCTTGTTTTGCTTTTATTTATCTGCTTTCTTCTTCTTTCTTTAATTTTCTCCAGGGTCTCTTCTATAATCCATGCCTTATTCTGGAATTATCTTTCACCTTCCATATATCCTTTACCAGTTTCCAATGATCTTCTATATATATTGTATTTTCTAATTGTTGGAGGACTTGGTATTTTTTTATACTGTGACTGTAAATTTCTCTTTAATTCCTTGCTCTTTAAGAAACCCTACATCGAAATAGTGTCTAGCTTTATGTGTTATAGTATCTATTTTAAGTTTCACTAACATAAGATGATGATCTGAAGCCACATCTGCTGCTCTATATACTTTTACATTATGTATTGAAACTTACCCTTTTTATTAATACATATGTGGTCTATGACCTGGTGACAGCCATGTAGCTTTATGTATTTTTTTATGTTGGAATATTATTCCTCCTATATATATATATATTTTCCATCCTTGTTACCATTACTTGACAGAAGTAATGGTAACAACAAAGAAAAAGACATTACCTCAGTGCAAAATAAAGACAAGTGGAACAATATTAAAACAGGTAAATGAATTTAAATATTTGGGAACTTTGTTAACCTCAGACAGAAGATGTACAAAAGAGGTGAGCTGCAGAATGGCTCAAGCAAAAGTGGCTTTCCAAAAAATGAGGAAGATACTATGCAACCCATTTTTGACAATAGAAACAAGAAAAAGAGTTCTTAAATGTTATGTAGAGCCAGTCTTAACACATGGATGTGAATCATAGACAATAGAACAACAGACAAGAAAATCACTGGAGTCTGTAGAATGTGGTTTTACAGAAGAATGTTGAGAATACCATGGACAGCTAAGAAAAGTAATGAAAAGGTTTTGAAAGAGGCCAAAGCAAAAAGAGAGTTAATTACCAATATTAGGAAGAAACAATCATCATTTTTTTGGCCATGTAGTGTGAAGGGGACAGCTGATATATATTGTAACAACTGGGAAAATTGAGGGACAAGGAGATGGAGGGAAGCAAAGAGAAAAGATACCAACCAGACAGTTTAGGAGAATGGCTTGGCAGAAGGTCAACAACAGAAATGATAAATAACTGTCGAGATCGAAAGTTGTGGAGAGACATGATCACCTACGCCAGCAGGCCCGGTACTTGATGTTGATCTCATTACTATAGCATTCAGAGTTTTAAGGTATTTGAACATAAGGTTGGGGGTGGGGGGGCCTCGGTAGCCTAGTTGGGAAAACCACCCGACTGGTCTACCGACGCTCGTACAACCCGTGTTTCGATTCCCGCTGGGAGCAGTGTGAATTGTTTTCGTAGTTGGAAACAAAATAACCCCACGGTTGACCCAACCGTTGGCAGAAATGGGTACCAGGGTATTACTCTGGGAAGGTGAGGAATGTCGCCTCGCATCGTGAGTTTCGATGCTTGAAGCGACACTATCCAGAAATCTCCGAACAATTCTAGATAGGCGGCCGATCACATATGTGTGAAAACTCGCGTGCTAAAACGCTGATTAAAGTCTCGTACTTCACCTTGACCTTTGAACATAAAGTGTAGATTTCGATCTATACATGTGAATCGTTCTACTTCATTTCTGTCTTTATAAATGAATAAGCTTCAGAGATATGGTATTACATTATTTTTCGTTTTAATTGGATTGAGTGATACAGTTCGGTATTTTTTTTAACAAAAAAAAAAAAAAAGCTGCGTTTATGTATATATACACATGTATATATACAATGCCTGCATAATTAGCATCCTCCTGTATGGCAGCGAATCTTGGACAACCTATGTAAAGCAGGAGAGGAGGCTAAATGCATTCCATATGCGATGTCTACGCCGTATTCTTGGTATCACCTGGAAGGATAAAGTGACAAACGTGGAGGTCCTGACTCGCACAGGCCTACCGAATATCTACACGTTGCTCAAACAACGTAGGTTACGCTGGCTTGGCCATGTACACCGTATGAAAGATGGCCGCGTACCAAAAAATATACTCTACGGACAACTGGCATATGGTAAAAGAACTAGGGGGCGCCCAAATCTTCGATTTGTAGATGTGTGTAAACGTGACATGAAGAATCTGAACATAAACCCTGCAGCATGGGAAGACATAGCTGCAGACCGAAATCTCTGGAAACACACTCTAAAGGTTCACCTCAAAGAAGAAGCAGACAGATTCATAGAGAAAGAGAATACGCGGCGAAAGAAAAGAAAGGAAAAAATAACATTTCTAGGGGCGCTGAAAAATCCATAGTCAACTATGACTGACGGAGGCTACTACTACTACACATGTATATGTTCGGAATTGGAGTCAACAACGATGGCTTAACATCATCAAGCGCTATACATTTGTAAAAACATATGACGATCATCATTTTCAGGAAGACGTGAATGAACTTCCGGTATATGGTGGATAGGCGGCAGGAACCATTGAAGGCTATGCATGAAAAGTGTTCCTTGTTGCAGTTTCCTCATATTCCAAGTCCGGCTTGTTGCAGGAGCTACTGAGTTAAGTGCTCTGTGCACACCGTGAGCTGTGTGTCTCATCCGTTTTTGATTATGTTTCGATATTCCAATTGTTTACGATGAATGATGATATCGTATGACAGGGAACAGTTGGCTGTGTTCACTTTCTGCGCGGTTTCACCTTATGTCTTTTGGCGCGTGCTGAGACTGCTACTATGGGGACTACAGTTACCTTTCATTGTTTGGGAGATGAGATATTAATTCGGATGATTACGCTGGCACGAGAGTAGTATACCAGGGTCCAACTGCTATTATTATTTGGCCCGTAAATTAACAAAGATATATAGTGTGGCGCGTGGCGCGCATAACACGTGTGGCGCATGGGGAGTTAACCATGACAGCTCGTGTCGGGATGTTGACCTCTAGTCCAGGTGACCCCGGAAGTGACGTGTTTATGTCTGGTGTATGCTGACTTTGGAGTTCTTGATGTAGTTGATCGATAGTGACCGGTTAGTAGATTATACAACATCATTGAAAAACAATCAATATAAAACAAAAGACAAAAGATATATTTTATTCTTTTATTATCTCAATAGGTGTATAACATACATTGATATTATATATCATTACAAACATATTCAGTACATTGAGTAAATATATAGTACAAGGATAACAATTATTTATAGCTATGTAGTTAGGTGTCTGCTTAGCTGTGTGTCGTCGATGAATCATAAGGGTGAAACTGTTAGAGATTACTGGTTAGTCTAAGCTGGTAGTGTAAAGAGTTAAATATCTAGAGGTGTAGTCGAGACATTATCATCAGCTACCTTTCTTTTTATATAGAAATAGGAAAGATCATTTATTGTTTGACTGTAGGAAAATATGGAATTATTTAAGACTTTGAAACCTACATTTTTCCCACCCTTAGCCTTTTGCGTGACGAGAACCTCTAAAAACATATCTTTATTTAATTTGTTGTGTTGCTTGCTTAGCCCTTTACAACTAATTTTATCGTAATCCCCACTACAATGGTACGTCTTACTACATAAGCTAACAAGAGCTGTCCCTTCGTACTCTAGTTTAAAAAGCCCGGGCGTTCGTTTGGTGTACGCTTTAACACCCTTACAGTTTATACAGTCTGTCTTGCTAATATGCTCATCGCAAAACTCGGCAGGAAACCAGTCTTTATATACACTATTAAACTCATCCCGCAGACCTGACTTAACTATGTCCTCTAGCTTAGGTGCGCTTAAGGCTAAGTATAAACTATCAGTATCTGTTTCACATAACTGAAAGTTGGACCTATCTACAAACTTATCTAAGAACTCGAAATAAAAATCTAACATACGAAGTTTTGCATATTGATAGACGAAGAAACCGATTTGTAGGGGCAAGTCCCAAACCGTTTTCTTTTTCTCCATCTCAATTTCAAAAAGATCCTCCCCTATTTCAGTCATCTTTTTAAACCGGGAACTATTAATCATTTTCGATATCTCATCCCCCTGAACGTACGAGACAGCGCTATGATTGGCCTTATTAGTTAGAGTCTTCCCGTAGGCTGAGTTTCCTAAGAGCTTCATCGTATCGCTTACTATAGATTGACTTTCGTCTAGATCACCAGCCCTCCTAGCGTCAGAAACCATTTCGCCAAACTTTTTAAAACAACTAGACGGTTGATATTCTATCACTTGATACATTTTTGTTACCGCCAATCCGTGGTCTAAATACCATTTTAACAGTGGTGTTGCCAACAAAATTTTTTCCCCAACATAACTACCGATTAGGGTGCGACGAGGGGTTGACAACAAGTTATGTTTGAGGGCATATTCACCCATAAACGGTCCAATATCATCACGCGTGACCTCAATATTTTTGAAAATTGGAGTCATCTCACTGAAATGTTCCTTCAGGCGGTCGGGGACGTGTAGATCACATTCCACTAAACCAAAACATGTCCCATCTGAAACAGAAGTCAGAATCTGTTTATCACTGAGAGGGAGCCCTTCTTTAGAGTAAGAGGGTCTAGCTCGAGGGATGGCTTTAGAAAGGAAAGCCCTAATGGTTGGGTCAGACTTTTTCAGAGCCTGCCACTCACATTCCCACATAACTTCTACTGATACTTTTACCTCCTCGGTTAGGTAGGTGTGTATCTCACATGTTTTTTCAAACAGCTCGAACAAGGGCTTATTATTAACAGGGTTTCTACCTTTATCTTTGGTGAGGGGACAGTCTTTGTGACCATGGTACAGACAACCATGAAAATTGTAGACGCTTCTATTGGATTTATCCCACCCATCCACAGGGATATTTCTAGCACCTAATCGAAACTCCCTCCCATTAAACTGAGTTTTCAACTCCACCCCTTTTTGGTGGGCGACCCACGTTAGCCACTCTCTACTTTGTTGGACATAATAGTTATCTTTTTCGACTCTGAACCCGGTCTCCATTCTTCTAATAATTGGGTAATCTGTTGGCATTGGGTTCATCAGAGCCAAAGATACAAAGCGTTGGCATCGTAACCTTGGATGGATTTGACCATCTTTCCGCCCCTAATAAACGTTTTGCCTACTTCATGATACCTATGAAAAATTATAGAGGGACCTCCAACGATATTATCTCTAATCATTGTGTGTAGACTCGCCTGTTTGCTCGAACATAAACTAAACATTACACCCCTATCAACGGTCTTAAAAAGATACTTTAAACAAACACCCGGAACCGAAATCGCATCTTTAAAACAGTCCACACCCCGCTCCCCATAAAAGCGAACCTGCTGCTCCAAGGCTTCTAAGGGGACTACATCTTTGTTATTATACCAAATCAAAAAGTCCTTAATGGTCGTCATGTTGTTGTCCTCCCATACCTTTTTGCACAGAGCGTACTCCTCCTTGGAAATGTTGGAATTTTTTAACGATGAATAAAAGGCTTCGTGCGGGGGTAACTCCGGCTCGTCCAACTTTTGGGGGTCATCTATATATTCATAACAAAAGTAACCCTTTGTCTCCTCTACTTTGTAAGCGGCCAGATATTTACTATAGCTAAACCCGGGGGCTAGATAGTTTATTATATCTAAGAACTTCAACTTCTGCGTTGCAATACACATAAAGTTATTGTTTCTTTTAACTATAAACTTGAACGGTTTTGGTACTTTGTAGTCTACGTCCATTTTTATCTTCCTCTTCTTCGATAACATCAGCGTCTTCTTCTTCTTCCATACTATCACCTTCTTCACCCACTTGGGCAGTGACATCCATGAAGTGTCTTATTAAATAAGGTTTAATGACGTTGATGTCATATTTCCCCGAGTTAAACCCTATAACTGGAAGCTCTTTTAAATACTCATCAAACTTAGCTATTAGCTTGTCTTTATTCAGATCATGGAGTTGAGTAAAAATACTTTCAAACCGATCTCGCAACAACGAGTATGCCTTACCAGCGATACCAGTGAGGTAATCAACCATCTGACTAACTAAAACCTGTGGGTCACCCTTCGTTATGAAGCATATTGGGCCCTCCCACCCAGGGACATTTGACGCTATAGAGCAGGAGAGGTGGACGTGTTTAGCTACAAAGGTAGTCGATGGCATTTCTTGGGGAATATTCCTACTATCAAAATAACATTCATAATCGAATGTCGCCCTGAATGGGTAAATAAAACACTCTGGAGTACTGATCCCTTCAGCGCTGATCGCGTCCCATACACTTTCAGGTAAAGAGTAAACACCACCTTTATATGTCTCTACAGCCACATCCTCATTGCAAGTTTTTTCGTGCCTATCCATACGCCCAAACTTCTTCCACAATTTCCCACATTTTCCGCAAGAAAAGCTTTTACTAACCTTAGAAAGATCGTTTATATAAAAGAAGTGGTTTTTGTAAAGTAAAAGACGGAGAGTTTCGCTATAACTACTGGCACTTCTCAGAACGATACACAAGGCTTGCTCAGAATCAAACTCAAAAATATCTATGTTTATTGAAAAACAATTTTCTAAGAGAGGTATTTCGGCCAGAGTTACACCGGGAAAGTTACCTAATATTAGAGACGGGTTAAACTGTTTGAAAAGTAGTCTCGAAGCCTTCCTAACATTATTAATTGGAGTTCCTCTATGGATGGCTAAACAACGGAAAAAGCAGAGATTATCATCGTATATTTTAGAATTAGAGTCGTTTTGAAGGATATTAATGCCGTAGTTGGATGCAATGTAGGGTGGGATATCTACCAGACATCCTATAGGATAATCTTGAAGTTTATATATATAAACACTCGTACTGACTAACGCTTCCAATGTATATTTGGTTGTCTCCCTGATTTTATTTGCATACCCTAATATATCACTTTGATTTAATCTATCTACAAATATTTCAAAATTGTATATGTTGTTAACTAACAACGGTTTGTCTAACCTTGTCGCGTTATTTGAGCTGGCATGAAAGTAACGCAATCCCTGTGTCTCCCTATGTCTTAAAACTAGATGATGACTATAATTCACCTTGAAGCGCTTTTTCTGGACTTGGAAAATTGGGTTTATAAAGGTCTTCCAATCTATAGGAGTATCAGGCTGATGAAAAATAGTGTATGTGTCCATGTATTTGTTCCGACGTTCGTGTGTTCTAATAGCTAACCAGTTGTCCTTATATATCTTCTTAATATCTTGAGGTAACTTATTTAAAGAGTCTATTTCATTAATAAGTCTTGGTCTCTTTGAGGGCTCTTTAGTCGAGCTCTTTACTGCCCGTTTGCGGGTTACTCCAAACTTCACATTAGACATCCCCATAGCAAAAGGTTGCTTAAAAGTCACTTTTATGAGTGTTAAACCCCTGCCTATTTTTGGCGGCTACGCCCATGAAACTGTTACAAATAGTAAATTTACACTCTAAACTTACCCCTGATGTTATTTTAGACATCCCCATAGCAAAAATTTACTTAAAAGTCACTTTTATGATTGTTACTCCCCTTGACCCTTTATGAGGGAACGCCCATAAAACTGTTATAAATAGTAAATTTAACATCTAGACATACCCCAAACTTTATATTAAGCATCCCCGTATCAAGAATTTACATAAAAACAACTTTTGAAATTACAACCCCCTTACCCATTTTTGCGGTTACGCCCATGAAACAGTTAAAAATAGTAAATTTAACATCTAGACATACCCCAAACTTTATATTAAACATCCCCGTATCAAGAATTTACATAAAAACAACTTTTGAAATTACTACCCCCATACCCATTTTTGGCGGTTACGCCCATGAAACTGTTAAAAATAGTAAATTTAACATCTAGACATACCCCAAACTTTATATTAAGCATCCCCGTATCAAGAATTTACATAAAAACAACTTTTGAAATTACTACCCCTGTACCCATTTTTGGCGGTTACGCCCATGAAATCGATAAAAAAATTGAAGTTTAACCTATTGGCATACCTCAAACATAATATGTGACACGCCCATGTATCAAATTTGCCTAAAAAATCAACCAAAAATTAGTAGTGATATATGGCACTTAGATGCAACAAAAGTGCCTTTAGAGGCACCATATTTCTTATATAAATAGTCTATAAGCGCCTCGAGGCACATTTTTTGGTGCCGTTTTTCCTTATATGAGAGTCTACATTTTTCCTTATATGAGAGTATACATTTTTCCTTATAGTCTATCCATCCTAAATGCCATATTACACTACTAATTTTTGGTTGATTTTTTAGGCAAATTTGATACATGGGCGTGTCACATATTATGTTTGAGGTATGCCAATAGGTTAAACTTCAATTTTTTTATCGATTTCATGGGCGTAACCGCCAAAAATGGGTACAGGGGTAGTAATTTCAAAAGTTGTTTTTATGTAAATTCTTGATACGGGGATGCTTAATATAAAGTTTGGGGTATGTCTAGATATTAAATTTACTATTTTTAACAGTTTCATGGGCGTAACCACCAAAAATGGGTACTGGGGTAGTAATTTCAAAAGTTGTTTTTTATGTAAATTTTTGATACGGGGATGCTTAATATAAAGTTTGGGGTATGTCTAGATGTTAAATTTACTATTTTTAACAGTTTCATGGGCGTAACCATTGGGTAAGGGGGCAACACTCATAAAAGTGGTTTTTTAGTAAATTTGTGCTATGTGGATGACTAATATAAAGTTTGGGGTATGTCTAGATGTTAAATTTACTATTTGTAACAGTTTCATGGCGTAACCGCCAAAAATGGGTATGGGGGTAGTAATTTCAAAAGTTGTTTTTATGTTAATTCTTGATACGGGGATGTTAATATAAAGTTTGGGTATGTCTAGATGTTAATTTACTATTTTTAACTGTTTCATGGGCGTAACCGCAAAAAATGGGTACGGGGGTTGTAATTTCAAAAGTTGTTTTTATGTAAATTCTTGATACGGGGATGCTTAATATAAAGTTTGGGGTATGTCTAGATGTTAAATTTACTATTTATAATTCAAGACTTCAGTTAACTAACAGTTTCATGGGCGTCCCCTCATAAAGGGTCAAGGGGAGTAACAATCATAAAAGTGACTTTTAAGTAAATTTTTGCTATGGGGATGTCTAAAATAACATCAGGGGTAAGTTTAGAGTGTAAATTTACTATTTGTAACAGTTTCATGGGCGTAGCCGCCAAAAATAGGCAAGGGGGGGTAACACTCATAAAAGTGACTTTTAAGCAACCTTTTGCTATGGGGATGTCTAATGTGAAGTTTGGAGTAACCCTAGAGTGTAAATTTACTATTTCTAACAGTTTCATGGGCGTCCCCTCATAAAGGGTCAAGGGGAAAAACTCCTATAAAGTTGCCTGGTATTGCATCATAGGTCAAAATCTATTTTTAGAAACTCCACGGGCATCACGTCAGCAGTCAAAAGCTATTTTTAGTAACACTTCCGGTATTGCATCAGCGGTCAGTTCTATTTTTAGTAACACTTCCGGTATTTCTGGTGTATATATAACGCGACTGTGAAGCTTGTAATCAGACTTTCGCTTACAGTTGTTGACGACTGATGTGTCTCGTGCCTTCAAACACATAAAAGTAAGTGTTATCTTAGTTCTTTAATATTATAGTATTTTACTTTAGTAACCTGTTTTCGATAAGTTGGTTGTTTAGTATCCACGTGTTATTTTAGTAACCTATTTTCGATAAGTTGGTTGTTTAGTATCCACGTGTTACTTTTGTGACCTAATTTCGATTGTTCTCATTGTTTACTTTTCTTGTATTGTTTACTGTTCTTTACTCTTTAGTTGTAATGTTTCAACTTATTTTCTACAGATGTCTAACACTTGTCATCTCTGCTCCAAAACTTTCACCCGGAGCCGGGACATAAAACGACACGTTGCTAGTGTACATGGGTGTCGGGAATACAAATGTGATGTTTGTGAACGAGTATATACAAGAGTAGACAGCCTTGCCAGACATATCAAGACAGAGCATCCTGCATCTCTTGTATCAGCAGTTCCTGCATCACCAACTCCTGTGTCAGCCGATCAAGTACCTTCAAAAGAGCTCAGTGTTACCCCACATATCTGCCATATCTGTCAACAAAGCTTTACTGGGACAAGCCATTTGCAAGTACATCTTGCTAGCCATGAAACAGCTGTGGACACCTCAACACCCTCAACGCAAGCAGACCCATTGGTATCGACAACCTCACGCAAACGGGCAGTAAAGAGCTCGACTCAAGAGCCCTCAAAGAGACCAAGACTTATTAATGAAATAGACTCTTTAAATAATTAACCTCAAGATATTAAGAAGATATATAAGGACAACTGGTTAGCTATTAGAACACACGAACGTCGGAACAAATACATGGACACATACACTATATTTCATCAGCCTGATACTCCTATAGATTGGAAGACCCTTATAAACCCAATTTTCCAAGTCCAGAAAAAGCGCTTCAAGGTGAATTATAGTCATCATCTAGTTTTAAGACATAGGGAGACACAGGGATTGCGTTACTTTCATGCCAGCTCAAATAACGCGACAGGGTTAGACAAACCGTTGTTAGTTAACAACATATACAATTTTGAAACATTTGTACTGAAGGGAGGTCAAAAAGTAATGCACACCAATTTTTTTTCTCGGAAACTATTAGGGCAAAATGTGTGAAATTTTCACAGATTTTAGCTGAACATCCCCTTTACACTACCTATTTTTCAACATAATCTCCGTCCAAGCGTATTGCCTTACGCCAATGCGAAACTAGGTCATGAATGCCTCGTTTGTACCAAGTTTTGTCCTGCTCGCGTAGCCATTTTTTAACTGCACGGATCACATCCTCATCATTGTCAAAGTGTGTCCCACGCAGTAATTTTTTGAGTGGTCCAAACAGATGGAAATCTGAGGGAGCCAGATCAGGGCTGTAAGGAGGATGGGGCAGTACAGTCCAACCAAATTTGTTGATTGCTTCCAGTGTTACCAGACTTGTGTGAGGGCGTGCATTGTCATGTTGAAGCAACAAATCTGCAGATGGCTTATTAGGCCGAACTCTGTGGAACCGATTTTTGAGTTTTGTCAGTGTATTGATGTAAGCTGTCGAGTTGATTGTCTCACCTCTTGTCATTACATCAACAAGAATCACACCATCAATGTCCCAGAAGACAGTGATCATCACCTTTCCGGCTGATGGAGATGTTTTGAATTTTTTTCTTTTTGGTGACTGCGGATGATGCCATTCCATTGACTGCATTTTTGTTTCAGGCTCATAATAATGTGCCCACGTTTCGTCACCGGTAACAATTTTTGACAAAAACATTTCTCCTTCAACACCGAAACGCTCCAACAATTCAGAACAGAATGTTTTCCTTTGAACTCTGTGATCATTTGTTAGGCACCGAGGAACCCATCGAGCGCAAATGTTTGAATATCCGAGAGTTTTAAAAATTGCGATTGCACTTCCCTTGCTGACTGTAAGCTGCAATGCCAAATGCTGACTAGTGATACGCCTATCCTTACGAATAATGGCATCAGTCCGGTTTAACATGTCTGTGCTGGTAGCCGAGGCAACACGTCCAGAACGCGGTAAATCATGCAGCTCCACTCGTATACTTTCTGCAGCTTTAATTCTCTGAACCCAGCGACTAACTGTGCTCCTATCGACTGCAGAACATTTGTACACTGCACACAGTCGTTTATGAATGTTTGCCACGGTTTCTTTTTCCGCAACCAGAAATTCTATGACAATTCGCTGTTTGTAACGGACATTGTTGACAAGCTCCATTTTAACGGTTCATAGATTGCGTAATATTTTTCAGAATGATGTGCAATTTGGTGCACATAATTGGAACATGTCATTTTCCAAGTGTGCAAAATTTCATATTCCTATCTTTATTATTAGCCGAGAAAAAAATTGGTGTGCATTACTTTTTGACCTCCCTACGTAGATAGATTAAATCAAAGTGATATATTAGGGTATGCAAATAAAAACAGGGAGACAACCAAATATACATTGGAAGCGTTAGTCAGTACGAGTGTTTATATATATAAACTTCAAGATTATCCTATAGGATGTCTGGTAGATATCCCACCCTACATTGCATCCAACTACGGCATTAATATCCTTCAAAACGACTCTAATTCTAAAATATACGATGATAATCTCTGCTTTTTCCGTTGTCTAGCCATCCATAGAGGAACTCCAATTAATAATGTTAGGAAGGCTTCGAGACTACTTTTCAAACAGTTTATACGTCTCTAATATTAGGTAACTTTCCCGGTGTAACTCTGGCCGAAATACCTCTCTTAGAAAATTGTTTTTCAATAAACATAGATATTTTTGAGTTTGATTCTGAGCAAGCCTTGTGTATCGTTCTGAGAAGTGCCAGTAGTTATAGCGAAACTCTCCGTCTTTTACTTTACAAAAACCACTTCTTTTATATAAACGATCTTTCTAAGGTTAGTAAAAGCTTTTCTTGCGGAAAATGTGGGAAATTGTGGAAGAAGTTTGGGCATATGGATAGGCACGAAAAAACTTGCAATGGGGATGTGGCTGTAGAGACATATAAAGGTGGTGTTTACTCTTCACCTGAATGTGTATGGGACGCGATCAGCGCTGAAGGGATCAGTACTCCAGAGTGTTTTATTTACCCATTCAGGGCGACATTCGATTATGAATGTTGTTTTGATAGTAGGAATATTCCCCAAGAAATGCCATCGACTACCTTTGTAGCTAAACACGTCCCCCTCTCCTGCTCTATAGCGTCAAATGTCCCTGGGTGGGAGGGCCCAATATGCTTCATAACGAAGGGTGACCCACAGGTTTTAGTTAGTCAGATGGTTGATTACCTCACTGGTATCGCTGGTAAGGCATACTCGTTGTTGCGAGATCGGTTTGAAAGTATTTTTACTCAACTCCATGATCTGAATAAAGACAAGCTAATAGCTAAGTTTGATGAGTATTTAAAAGAGCTTCCAGTTATAGGGTTTAACTCGGGGAAATATGACATCAACGTCATTAAACCTTATTTAATAAGACACTTCATGGATGTCACTGCCCAAGTGGGTGAAGAAGGTGATAGTATGGAAGAAGAAGAAGACGCTGATGTTATCGAAGAAGAGGAAGATAAAATGGACGTAGACTACAAAGTACCAAAACCGTTCAAGTTTATAGTTAAAAGAAACAATAACTTTATGTGTATTGCAACGCAGAAGTTGAAGTTCTTAGATATAATAAACTATCTAGCCCCCGGGTTTAGCTATAGTAAATATCTGGCCGCTTACAAAGTAGAGGAGACAAAGGGTTACTTTTGTTATGAATATATAGATGACCCCCAAAAGTTGGACGAGCCGGAGTTACCCCCGCACGAAGCCTTTTATTCATCGTTAAAAAATTCCAACATTTCCAAGGAGGAGTACGCTCTGTGCAAAAAGGTATGGGAGGACAACAACATGACGACCCTGAAGGACTTTTTGATTTGGTATAATAACAAAGATGTAGTCCCCTTCTTAGAAGCCTTGGAGCAGCAGGTTCGCTTTTATGGGGAGCGGGGTGTGGACTGTTTTAAAGATGCGATTTCGGTTCCGGGTGTTTGTTTAAAGTATCTTTTTAAGACCGTTGATAGGGGTGTAATGTTTAGTTTATGTTCGAGCAAACAGGCGAGTCTACACACAATGATTAGAGATAATATCGTTGGAGGTCCCTCTATAATTTTTCATAGGTATCATGAAGTAGGCAAAACGTTTATTAGGGGCGGAAAGCTGGTCAAATCCATCCAAGGTTACGATGCCAACGCTTTGTATCTTTGGGCTCTGATGAACCCAATGCCAACAGATTACCCAATTATTAGAAGAATGGAGACCGGGTTCAGAGTCGAAAAAGATAACTATTATGTCCAACAAAGTAGAGAGTGGCTAACGTGGGTCGCCCACCAAAAAGGGGTGGAGTTGAAAACTCAGTTTAATGGGAGGGAGTTTCGATTAGGTGCTAGAAATATCCCTGTGGATGGGTGGGATAAATCCAATAGAAGCGTCTACAATTTTCATGGTTGTCTGTACCATGGTCACAAAGACTGTCCCCTCACCAAAGATAAAGATAGAAACCCTGTTAATAATAAGCCCTTGTTCGAGCTGTTTGAAAAAACATGTGAGATACACACCTACCTAACCGAGGTAAAAGTATCAGTAGAAGTTATGTGGGAATGTGAGTGGCATGCTCTGAAAAAGTCTGACCCAACCATTAGGGCTTTCCTTTCTAAAGCCATCCCTCGAGCTAGACCCTCTTACTCTAAAGAAGGGCTCCCTCTCAGTGATAAACAGATTCTGACTTCTGTTTCAGATGGGACATGTTTTGGTTTAGTGGAATGTGATCTACACGTCCCCGACCGCCTGAAGGAACATTTCAGTGAGATGACTCCAATTTTCAAAAATATTGAGGTCACGCGTGATAATATTGGACCGTTTATGGGTGAATATGCCCTCAAACATAACTTGTTGTCAACCCCTCGTCGCACCCTAATCGGTAGTTATGTTGGGGAAAAAATTTTGTTGGCAACACCACTGTTAAAATGGTATTTAGACCACGGATTGGCGGTAACAAAAATGTATCAAGTGATAGAATATCAACCGTCTAGTTGTTTTAAAAAGTTTGGCGAAATGGTTTCTGACGCTAGGAGGGCTGGTGATCTAGACAAAAGTCAATCTATAGTAAGCGATACGATGAAGCTCTTAGGAAACTCAGCCTACGGGAAGACTCTAACAAATAAGGCCAATCATAGCGCTGTCTCGTACGTTCAGGGGGATGAGATATCGAAAATGATTAATAGTTCCCGGTTTAAAAAGATGACTGAAATAGGGGAGGATCTTTTTGAAATTGAGATGGAGAAAAAGAAAACTGTTTGGGACTTGCCCCTACAAATCGGTTTCTTCGTCTATCAATATGCAAAACTTCGTATGTTAGATTTTTATTTCGAGTTCTTAGATAAGTTTGTAGATAGGTCCAACTTTCAGTTATGTGAAACAGATACTGATAGTTTATACTTAGCCTTAAGCGCACCTAAGCTAGAGGACATAGTTAAGTCAGGTCTGCGGGATGAGTTTAATAGTGTATATAAAGACTGGTTTCCTGCCGAGTTTTGCGATGAGCATATTAGCAAGACAGACTGTATAAACTGTAAGGGTGTTAAAGCGTACACCAAACGAACGCCCGGGCTTTTTAAACTAGAGTACGAAGGGACAGCTCTTGTTAGCTTATGTAGTAAGACGTACCATTGTAGTGGGGATTACGATAAAATCAGTTGTAAAGGGCTAAGCAAGCAACACAACAAATTAGATAAAGATATGTTTTTAGAGGTTCTCGTCACGCAAAAGGCTAAGGGTGGGAAAAATGTAGGTTTCAAAGTCTTAAATAATTCCATATTTTCCTACAGTCAAACAATAAATGCTCTTTCCTATTTCTATATAAAAAGAAAGGTAGCTGATGATAATGTCTCGACTACACCTCTAGATATTTAACTCTTTACACTACCAGCTTAGACTAACCAGTAATCTCTAACAGTTTCACCCTTATGATTCATCGACGACACATAGCTAAGCAGACACCTAACTACATAGCTATAAATAATTGTTATCCTTGTACTATATATTTACTCAATGTACTGAATATGTTTGTAATGATATATAATATCAATGTATGTTATACACCTATTGAGATAATAAAAGAATAAAATATATCTTTTGTCTTTTGTTTTATATTGATTGTTTTTCAATGATGTTGTATAATCTACTAACCGGTCACTATCGATCAACTACATCAAGAACTCCAAAGTCAGCATACACCAGACATAAACACGTCACTTCCGGGGTCACCTGGACTAGAGGTCAACATCCCGACACGAGCTGTCATGGTTAACTCCCCATGCGCCACACGTGTTATGCGCGCCACGCGCCACACTATATATCTTTGTTAATTTACGGGCCAAATAATAATAGCAGTTGGGCCCTGGTATACTACTCACGAGCAATTATGGATTTTATTTCGTTTGCAGTCATACCGGGGCCTTCCATAACCAAATAACCAAATAACAGTTTAATAAATGATTGAAGATTGAGATATCAGTGAGGATAACATCTAAGTTATCATAATTCTTCCTCTTTCCTTCCTCATTTGCTTTTCAACGTCGAGAGGAGATACAATTTGCGGTCTATTGCTCTTCTGTTCGCCCGATGACTAAAGGAGTACACCTCTTCGTCATGTCATTAAAAGGACGTTGAGTGGGCGTGTCTGCGTTGTGGTTTGCAGTATAACTGTGATATTTGCGCCTTTCGGCCCATCACATCCGATTTCAGCACTCTTGAGTACCAGGTTGTCTTCCCTCTTCGATCCATACTCGCTAGGTAGGTTAGTCTGTTACTAGAGGCACCACGGAAAGGTGGAGCAGGGTCTGGATGGTTCTGTTTCACCGATCCTTGCGCAAGCCACCAGCTGTGGGTCGCTGACAACTTCCAGCTCTGGTGCTGTGAGGTGCGCCTTCGCCTCCTTCTGTAAGTTTGTTGATGTTGACGGAATACCACGAGTTGATGCGAGCAGATTGCCCTTTGGCGTGTCGTAATGGCTTTCTTGACATTCCCGGCTCTTACTTGAGGAGTTGGAGTTCGTCTATCCCAGGCTATGCAGGGAACACGGCAATCTTAGCTTCTGTTAGCCAGCCTGTTTTGACATAGACTGTTACTGGGGAAGACCACGATGAGGTAGAACTGCTAGGTCTGGGTCAGATGATGGTGCGCCGACCCTGCTATTGCGACGTCAGGTCGCAGGCGCTTCTGCGCCCCCTTAAGTTATATTGTAAGTTTAAAAACACTGGTTCAGGGTTGCCAGATATATTTTTGGATTTTAGGCCAAAAAGTGTTGAAAAAAAGCCAAATTAGGCCAAATAGTCAATTAAAAAGCCAAAAAAAAGGCCAAACATTTCTGCTATACTCACATCACATGAAACTCTCCAGATCAAGATTATTAACGTCATCCGCATCAGAGCTACCTGATTCTACAGCATACAAATTCTCTGATGTAAATTCTTTGAGCATTTTTGCTGATGGGATGAAGTCTTTACAACATTTGTTTGAAAGCAACAGTTCTGCTCTAATCCTGACAATAGAGTCAAGCAAATGCAGTTGCATCTTATTCCTTGCTTTTGTCTTCACTGACGTTACAATGGAGAAAATTCTTTCAACTATGGCATTGCTGCATGGGGTGATCAGACAAGTTAGGGCAAAGTTGGCTAACTCTTTGAATGACTGATGCTGATGTATGCCAATCCAAAACTGTTCACTGTCAGTAGGAAGTCCATCTTTCTTAAACATGGTATCTTCTTTCCAATCAATCAATATAATTTTTTCTGTATTGTTCTTCAATAGTGCTGATGTTACTTCCTGCTAGGTGTAAGAAGGGTAAGTCTGAAAACGTTGCTCTCGAAGCTTGATTTAAAATAATCCGTGGACTCAGCTTTGATAGATTTTGAAATATATTACTCGCCGAAGGAAGTCTACATGTTATTTGATTGAGAGCTTCCTCTAGCATACACATACATCTTTCTTTGACATTTTTAATTTCGTGATGAGCGTCAGTGTTGTTGTTCTTTTGTAGGAACGTATTACATTCTGTTAAAAATTTGATACCAAAATCAACTTGATTTATATCCTTTCTTTGTCCATTTGTATCATACAATCTGTTCTGAAGACTTGCCTTTTGTAAAAATAATTCTTGACACAGTTCATGAGGATCAGCTTTAGTTTGTTGAAAAAGGCCATTGAGTCTTTCAAATTCCTGCACAACGGGTGTTGCGAAAACAAAGAACAAGTAATTGTTATAATCTAACATCATGTCCTTTAACAATCGTGCTTTGTATTTTGTGTCAAACTTTGACTGGGCTAATTCAGTACTCATGAAATAAGCCTTTAGCTCTTCCCAATTCATCAGAATATTAAACATAACTTTTCCTCGCACAAGCCATCGAGTAGCTGATGGTTTCTCAAAAGGCAGTGGAGCAGTTCTGGTTGACTCATATTCTGTAGGTGTATTCATCACTGTAAATAATTCTTTGTAGGCTTCTCGTCTTAGGCTACTGTGGGAAAACCATTGCGGTATTTCTGATAGTAAAAATCCTATATTTGACGGTAGCTTAGCTACTGCATAATAAATGCAAAGTGCCAAAGAATGACAAATACATTTCAGCTGTACACATGAAGGAGATACATTTCTTAATCTAGACCACACTGAGTTGTTACAGCCAACCATGTTTGACGCTCCATCTGATGCAAATCCAATGCAATTTGTGAGACTCTGGCCACATTTTTTTATTTCACCATCAATCAAATTAAATATGTTTTTCTCCTGTTGCTTCTTGCACGGGAATTAGCCCAAGATACCCTGTTAGAATTTCCTGTTTTCTTTCACTGAAAAACCGAATTAAGATACACAAGTATTTTTGTGTGGAGACATCTGTAGATTCATCTAAAATGATGGCGTATTTCTTGTCCTGAAAGTCATGGATGAGATCCGTTTTTAGTGCTGGCGATATTATATTTTTTATTAAGCATGAACATTTAGTTCTGTGCAATTTGATGTTTCCTAATGTACTGCCCTGGCCATGTGCTGTCATAATTTCACTCAGATGGTCAATTGTGCGAATTGCACAGTGGCAGGTCATGCTTACAGCAATTTGGAGCTCTGCTGTTTTAACTTTATCGTTATTTTGTCTAGGACTTTGAGTGACACTAAGTTGTGTCTGACTATTTGATGGAACTCTCATCATGTGCTTAGATGATTTCTCATGATTTGAGATGTTTCCTCTTTTTGGTACAATCGTACACCGGCAGAGTTTACAATATGCTGCCTCTGATCCATCAGAAGCTTTCATGAGCCATGGGTATGTTTCTTCCCAAATACTATTGTACTTACGATTGCTATCATAAGATGCTTTCCATTTCTTTGATGAAGAAGCCATGAGTAACACAAGTAATATCTTTATCAAACACAGCGTAGACTAATGTAAATAATTAGTCGACTTGTTAAGCGCACGTCCTAGGCACACTCCTGTACGACGACTCACGACTCACGACTAGTCACGACACGTTCGTTTTGTTTCAATTTTGAAAATGAACTATTTTGAAGAATATTCCTAGAATGAAACATTAAGAATTAAGACCTATGGATTCTGAAAGTGAAAGTAATTTGCAAAAGTGCGCCAAATTCTTATTAAAGTCAGATGATTTGATGCATTTTTGGAGCAAAATAATTATATTTTTAAAGAACTTTTACTGAAATTGTGGTTTATACTTTTTTTTTTACTACTGGTTTAGAAAAAAAAGCCAGGAATAAGCCAAAAACCCAAAAAAAGCCAAAGAATTTCTTTAGGCCAAACAAAAACCAAAAAAGCCAGATTTGTGGAATTTGGCCTAAAAAAAGCCAAATTGGCAACCCTGCACTGGTTGAACAATTACCGCCCTGTATTATATCAGATAACGTGGCGAGAGTCACATGAGAGTCACATGACAAAATGTCGACAACAACAACAGCTTCTGCAGGAGGGGTTTCAAAGCCCGACAATGGCGCTATTTATCACGAGCTAAGTCCTAAAATTGTAAGTTGTTTACATGTCTAGATTTATTTTTAACTGAAAATGATATAATACAATAATATCCTCTGAATATTAAAACTGTATAATGAAATCAGCAGAACTGTGATAATTTTGATATGATGACTGATGAGAATATCATATCATTGATTGAGTATTGAGTCATTGAGTAGATAAGTTACGCAGTTACGTCCTAGTCTAACTACTCTACTCTAATAAGTAAATAACTACTGGAGAGAGTAGACGTAGACTCGTCGTAGAGATTTATTTTAAAATTTATTAATTTATTTTAACTATTTATTTAATTTATAAGGCAAGGCAAGTAATAAGTTCATTTAAAAAAAAAGCTATGTTCACGCTTACTTATAACTTTATTATAAGTTTAAATTTAAGTAGTAGTTAAGTTAGTAAGAAGCTGAAGAGTCAAAAGAGTAACAGTAGTAACAAGTAACAGTCAGTGAGTTTGAGTAAGGCCTGTTTGTTATTATACTAATTCTTAGGAAAAATTAAAAAATAAAAAAAGGTATGTAAGAAGCTTTACGTGACAAGTGGATGACACAGACTAAACAACGTTTCGGCTCAATAGGCCTTCATCAGGAACAAACAATAAAAACACACACACAAATTAATAACGAAACAACCAAAACAAAAACAATCGAAATGTGTTAAAGAAAACAACAACAAAAAGTAAAACTATCCTGTCAAATCCAAAATAAAATCGTAACCAAGTGCGGCTGTCGTGAACGTCGAAAATCGTGCGAAAAAGTGCGTAAATGTAAACAGAACCAGAGGAGTAAACACAAGGGTCAGTGTGCAAACACAAAGGAGAAAGAATCGAATAGTAGTCTGACAGGTGTAAAAAGACGCTAAGAGTGAGATGTCTGAGAGTGGGGTACAGTAAAAATAAATGAGGGGTAAGAAGCACAGAAAAAAAATTTTTTATAGAGGAGAAAACCGAAGTGTCTCATAAGGGACTAGAGGAGAAGAACTATAAAAAGTATGGCATAGTAAGTAGACCAAAGAACCCAAATATGTGTAGTAGAGAAGGCTATGCAAAAGGGAAGGAGCAAGCAAAAAGAAACTATGCGTATGAGTGTGATACATTCATACCTCTCGGGGTCAGCGAACCATACTGGACTATAAGGCGATTTTCCAAAGTATAGCGGCTGCGGTCGCCAGAGTGACAAAGGACAATACCAGTGACACGGATGTCGTCTTTGCCCTTGTGATCAGGGGAGTTGAAGTGGGAAGATACCGGAGTACCAGTATTTTGTTGGACATCACGTAGATGTTCACAAAATCTTTCCGCTAATCTTCTTCCAGACTCACCAATATAGGTCATATGGCATCGTTGGCATATGATGGCATAAATGATGTTGCGGGACACACATGTGAAGCTATGCTTGATCTCGAACCGTCCATTAGGGAACAAAACCGAGTCAGCAGGGAGCACATAGGCACAGGTAATACAGTTTCGACCACAAGGGGCCGTACCGAAGTGTTGAGGGTGGGAGCAAGGGAGATGGCTCCTAACCAAAATATCTCTCAAATTCCTGTCGCGCTTAAAGGCGATCATCGGGGGATCACTAAAAAGTAGACGGGTAGTGGGATCAGAGAGGAGAATGGAACGGTAGCGGTTGAGTATCCTCACAGCAGCTAAGTTGTGGGGATGATATGTGAGGGTGAGTATAGTTCTCTCAGAAGGGGGGCGGTTGGAAGGGGTGAGTGCCTCGGGACGGGAGATAAGGAGGACCCGCTGGAGGGCAGACTGGAGGATCGAGTCTGGATAAAGCCGGCGGCTGAAGAAACCTAACATGAGGTGAGCCTGTAGGAGGAAATCTTGGTCATCCTGGCAGATGCGACGGAGACGCAATAACTGAGAGAACGGAATAGAATCACGACAAGAAGGTGAATGGGATGAAGTGTAGAGAAGATAGCAATGGGCGTCTGTGGGTTTATAGAAAATCGAAGTATGGAGGCCAGAAGTACCCAAAGAAACGATAAGATCTAGGAAGGTGACAGAGGAAGTGGATGTACAAGATGTGAACTTGATAGCTTTGTGATAGCCACTAATGTGGTCGATAAACCTGGAGAGGTCATCCTCAGGTAGATCGGTAAGTCCGAAGCAGTCATCAATGTACCGAAGGTATATGATGGGAAGGGGACCTTGATATGAATTGAGAAATTGGTACTCAAGGTAGCCCATAAACAGGCAAGCATAGCTAGGGTAATTGTTCATCCCATTCACCTTCTTGTCGTGATTCTATTCCGTTCTCTCAGTTATTGCGTCTCCGTCGCATCTGCCAGGATGACCAAGATTTCCTCCTACAGGCTCACCTCATGTTAGGTTTCTTCAGCCGCCGGCTTTATCCAGACTCGATCCTCCAGTCTGCCCTCCAGCGGGTCCTCCTTATCTCCCGTCCCGAGGCACTCACCCCTTCCAACCGCCCCCCTTCTGAGAGAACTATACTCACCCTCACATATCATCCCCACAACTTAGCTGCTGTGAGGATTCTCAACCGCTACCGTTCCATTCTCCTCTCTGATCCCACTACCCGTCTACTTTTTAGTGATCCCCCGATGATCGCCTTTAAGCGCGACAGGAATTTGAGAGATATTTTGGTTAGGAGCCATCTCCCTTGCTCCCACCCTCAACACTTCGGTACGGCCCCTTGTGGTCGAAACTGTATTACCTGTGCCTATGTGCTCCCTGCTGACTCGGTTTTGTTCCCTAATGGACGGTTCGAGATCAAGCATAGCTTCACATGTGTGTCCCGCAACATCATTTATGCCATCATATGCCAACGATGCCATATGACCTATATTGGTGAGTCTGGAAGAAGATTAGCGGAAAGATTTTGTGAACATCTACGTGATGTCCAACAAAATACTGGTACTCCGGTATCTTCCCACTTCAACTCCCCTGATCACAAGGCAAAGACGACATCCGTGTCACTGGTATTGTCCTTTGTCACTCTGGCGACCGCAGCCGCTATACTTTGGAAAATCGCCTTATAGTCCAGTATGGTTCGCTGACCCCGAGAGGTATGAATGTATCACACTCATACGCATAGTTTCTTTTTGCTTGCTCCTTCCCTTTTGCATAGCCTTCTCTACTACACATATTTGGGTTCTTTGGTCTACTTACTATCTATCTATCTATCTATTGACCTTTCGAGCCGTAACCGGCCCATAGGGCGTAGACCAAGATACACCTTCACCTATATGAATTTTTGTTCTAGCAGTTTTCTTTTAAAGATATTTTATCAAATCTCGCCATCTGTCTCTGTTCTGTGCAAGCAGTTCTATCTCATTGAGGGAGCCGATTCCTGCTGCTCTTGCCTCTCTCATCAATGTTCTTCTCAGTGTCTCCCTGGGTCTTCCTCTTTTTCTTTTACCTGTTGTTTCCCATATGAGGGCTTGCTTTGCTATTCGATTATTATCTCTTCTCATCACATGTCCAACGTATGACCATCGTCTTTTCTTTATTACTGAAGATATTAGTGGTTGATTGGCGATTTCTCTAATTTCCTCGTTTGTTTTGAATTCGTTCCATTCTATACCAAGTATTTTCCTTAGACATTTATTTTCGAATGCGTTCAACTTTGTTTCTATATCTCTTGTTGTTTTCCAGCTTTCACACGCATACGTAAGGGTTGATAGTACATTTGATTTGAATAGCCTAAGTTTTGTGTTTGTGCTAATGAGTTTTGATTTCCACAACTTTTCAAGGCTTCTGAAAGACATTGCTGCTTTAGCCAGTCTGATTCTAATTTCTTTGCTCGTATCCCCTTCTCGATCAATGTGACTTCCAAGATAGATGAAGTGATCGATCTCTTCTACTGGTTTGTTTTCCATGTATATTTTGTCACTTGTTGGAATTAAACTTTTCATGACTTTAGTCTTTTCATGATTGACCTCAAGCCCAATTTTGCTGGCTATTGATGATAGTTCATTTGTGTTTTCCTGCATCGTTTTTATCTGATTGCTGATGAGAACTATGTCATCAGCAAAGTCCAGGTCCTCCGAATGGTCTCCTTGTATCCATTCGATGCCTTTATTACCAGTGCAGCATTTCTTCATTATGAAGTCCATAACAATTCCAAATAACAAGGGCGATAAAATACATCCTTGTTTAACCCCAGTTTCTATTGGGAAACATTCGCTCAGTCCTTCCTCTGTTCGAACTGCACATGTGTAACCATCATACATGTCTTTGATAATATTTATGATTTTTGATGGTAAGCCATATTGCTTCAGAATTTTCCACAAAGAATCTCTATGAATACTATCAAATGCTTTTTTGAAGTCGATGAAGTTAAGTACAAAGGTTTTTGCTTTTCAATGTGTTCCTCCAATATAAGTCGTAGAGTGAAAATGTGGTCAAGACAGCTTCTCCCTTTTCTAAACCCAGCCTGTTCTTCACGCATTACTGTATCTATTGAATCCTTTATTCTATTTAGGATGATTTTACAGAATAATTTTGAGGCAACTGACAAAAGTGTCACGCCTCTCCAATTGTTACAATCTCTAAGATTGCCCTTTTTTGGGATCTTAACAATGATTCCTTTTTTCCATTTATGAGGCGTCTTCTCTGTTTTCCAAATGATGTTGAACATTTTTTGGAGATGTATTAAATTATGGCTATCAATTGCCTTGAGGATCTCAGCTGTTAACTTATCCTCTCCAGCAGCCTTGTTATTGGTCATTAGCTTTAAGGTGGTTTCTATTTCACTCAAGGTGAAGTCATCTAAATTTACATCTAATTCTGCTGCTGGTGTTTCAGCTTCAAAATCTATTAAACTGTGAGGTAGTGGACGGTTAAGAATTTCTTTGAAGTGTTCCGCCCAACGGGCTTTTATGTCTGCGCTTGTTGTTAGCATTAATCCAGATTTGTCTAGAATTGGTGTTCCACTGGATGTATAGGTGTTTGTCAGCATCTTTTGTACAGTATAAAGAGTTCTGCTGTCTCCTGTAATTGCAGCTGTCTCTGCTTTCTCTGCCAAGTTGTCTATATAAGCTCTTGTATCTCTTCTTGCCGAACTTTTCACTTTGTTGTCTAATTCTTTGTATGTTGCTTTTGCCAGAACCTTTCCAAGATCTGTCTTTACATTAGTCATGGCTCTCTTCGCTTCTCTTCTTTCTTTGATGTATTTCCATGTGGTGTCTGAGATCCAAGCTCGTTTTTCCATTTTCTTCAGTCCAGCACTTGCTTCTGCTGCTGTCATTAGTATTTTGCTCTGTGAGTCCCACATTTCATTGATATCTAAGTCTATTTCACCAAGTGCTGAATAACAATTACTTAGCTCTATGTTAAACTTTTCCTTTATTGCTTCATCTTTCAGTTTATGACTATCAATTTTATGTGTAATTGACCTCTTCTGTTGGTTTCTAAATTTTAATCTTATTTTCCCAATGCACAGGTTGTGGTCACTATTAACATCAGCACCTCTGTATGCTCTTACATCTATTAATGATGATCTGAATTGTTGTTTAATACATAGGTGGTCAATTTGATTTGATGTTCTATCATCAGGAGATATCCATGTTGTTTTGTGGATATTTTTATGTGGAAATAATGTCCCACCTATAACTAAATTTTCTATTAAACATAATTCTATTAATCTTTCTCCATTCTGACTTGTTGTATTACAGCCTTCTCTCCCCATCACATGTTCCACTCCTGCGTTATCTTGTCCTACTTTGGCGTTGAAGTCTCCCATTACAATTAAAAGATCGTGTTTTGGTATTTTGTTTATAAGTTGTTGCAGTTGGTTATAAAAATCATCCTTAACTTCATCATCAGCTTCGTTAGTAGGCGCATAACATTGAATAATTGAAAGTCTTCCATGTTTTGTTTTGTATCGTGTTCGTATCAGACGGCTATTTACCGGTTCCCATTCTAATAAACTTCTTGCAGCTTTGTCTGTCATCATTATGCCTACTCCTTCACGTGTTTTCCATCTTCCCTTCCAGAACTACTACTATGCCATACTTTTTATAGTTCTTCTCCTCTAGTCCCTTATGAGACACTTCGGTTTTCTCCTCTATAAAAAATTTTTTTTCTGTGCTTCTTACCCCTCATTTATTTTTACTGTACCCCACTCTCAGACATCTCACTCTTAGCGTCTTTTTACACCTGTCAGACTACTATTCGATTCTTTCTCCTTTGTGTTTGCACACTGACCCTTGTGTTTACTCCTCTGGTTCTGTTTACATTTACGCACTTTTTCGCACGATTTTCGACGTTCACGACAGCCGCACTTGGTTATGATTTTATTTTGGATTTGACAGGATAGTTTTACTTTTTGTTGTTGTTTTCTTTAACACATTTCGATTGTTTTTGTTTTGGTTGTTTCGTTATTAATTTGTGTGTGTGTGTTTTTATTGTTTGTTCCTGATGAAGGCCTATTGAGCCGAAACGTTGTTTAGTCTGTGTCGTCCACTTGTCACGTAAAGCTTCTTACATACCTTTTTTATTTTTTAATTTTCCTCATATTCAGCTTTACTGCAGCTTCGCATTTTTATGCCTTAACCCTATACTAATTCTTACCTGAATCTTATCTCATTATGATTGTCTTAGTCTTATGATTTGTCCATTACCGTGATGGCATTTACTTACTCAGTCAGAATAGTGAACAGTACAGTACAGTAAGTAGTCTGCGTAGTTTAGTAATAGTTTATATAGTGAGTATAGTAGTGTGGGAGCCGCGATAGCTCAGTGGTTAGTGAACTGGACTACAAAGAACAAAAGGTAGGGTTCGATCATACCGTCGGCTTCCTGGTTCACCCAGCCTTTAATGGGTACTGGATTTTTTTTTTTGGGAAAGTTAAGAGCCTGAGAACAACAGGGAGTTTTGATTTATTAGATTTAAAATAAATTATAACATCCTCTCATCATAATAACATTTCTAATTTTCTTTTATTTCACTTTGACTGGGATTTATCACTGTTCATATTCAGCTTTCTAAAAATAAAATATGCTGACATTTTATCATCCATTCACACAAAATGAGATAATCATGTACTTAGTACACCTGTCTCTGAAGGTCTGGTTTACTTATATTTGTATTGCTACTGCGTTTGATCATCCCAACTGATGGCTTCCGGGTTCACCCAGCCTTAAATGGGTACCAGATTTTTTCTGGGAAAGTAAAGCGGCACAGGCGTAATACCGACCACATTACTCCAAAAATCATGTGCCGAAGGTCTATAAAAATTATGGTCACTAACACCATATTCTCTATACGCCACTTGGCTTGACGGGGCACTTTACTTACAGCATTTGATCACAACACAAGAAGAATATAAATTGACACACAGTTAAAATTTACTCTTGCTTATAAATTATATGAGGAGAGTGTGGTTGTGTGGTGAAATCCACTGTTTCACTAGCTTAAAAGCCGTATATACAGTGGTAGACAGGAACAATTTTTTTAATTGGGGATGAAATAAAAATCCTGAGTCTCAAGTCATGGTGACTGCTTTAACCAAGCGACCTTTTCCCCCTCAGTTCCTGTCTTAAACCCACTGACATACACCAGCAATAGTAACATGTGTCGTAAAGATATACAAAAAAAATTAATTATATTTCTTGGAACGTTGAAATCTTAAAAGTTTTTTGAACGTGTTCTGGACCATTTCAGATGAAAAAGAAGCACTGCTTTCATTTATGCCGATGGACAACATGTGCCTGTTTTGATACATTTAAAAAGAAAATCTCTTGAGTTCAAAACACTCATATTGAAATTATAAAGTGAAATTATAAATCCCTCCTGACTAACATGAACCCCTTCGGGAGTGACCCCCTTATTTAAGTAGATTAACACTTAAATGTCCATTTTTGGTAATTTCTTAGAAAAATCTCTGGTGAACCTAGGACTCATTTAGCCACGTGTTTTACCATTTTTTTTTGGGCGGGGGGGGGGGGGGGGTACCAATCACTTGATTTCAAATTAATATGTAAGACCTGAAGAAAATGTAAAAAAAATGAGTATTACATTACTTTTATTTTAGTTAAAACATTTAACTTAATCAAGTTAAATATTTTTTTTAGAGAATATATGCCAACATTTTAAGAATTCACAACACTATTTTGAAAATTGACAGTTTTGGACCTTGATTGAGTGTCTAAAATTGATTTTTTAACTAATAAAATGTCATTTGATGATTCTGACTGCATCCCAAATTTGGATATCAATAGCAATAGGGATGATATCACTGCAGATGAGGAATTGTTAACTGAAGATATTGAACTTATTCTGCCAAGCCTAATACTTAAAGCGAGGTATGTTGACATTGTGTATATATTGAACATATGTTTCATTTGGAAGCGTTTTTTTTTATTATTTTTTTTTTTTGCTCTTAGATTTCTGAAGCAAAATCTGGCATTATTTTTTGTTTTATGAATACAATAATAGTATTTAATAAGTGAAACAAAAAAATTTAATATTTGTGTTTAATTAAATTTTTTTTCTTTCCCTGGCAATAGTTGCTGTGGAAGTGACTACTAAAATAAGGAAGTCTTGTTTTTTTCATAATCATAATGGTAAACCGGACAGTTTATAGTTATAATACATTTTGAGAAGAACTCATTTTTTGTTATATTCTGTCTACTAAGTTGCAATAATGTTTTAGCAACCTATAGAGCACAATTGTAGCATTTGTTAGTACATCATAAATATCCATCTAGTAATGAATAAATGCATATTTTGTTTATCAACTGAGCTCTTAACTTTCAACCACCTGTTCATGGGACTTAGAAGTTTCACTTTTATGCTGATGGACATTTAGAAAGTACATCAAGGATAAACTGATGGACATTTAGACAGTACATCAAGGATAAACTGATGGACATTTAGACAGTACATCAAGGATAAACTGATGGACATTTAGACAGTACATCAAGGATAAACTGATGGACATTTAGACAGTTCATCAAGGATAAACTGATGGACATTTAGACAGTACATCAAGGATAAACTGATGGACATTTAGACAGTACATCAAGGATAAACTGATGGACATCTTGACAGTACATCAAGGATAAACCAAAACAGTGGGGAATTAAATTATGGATAGCAGCAGATCATAGATACAGTAATAGGATAAACATAAACTTTTTGAAGTATACACAGGGAAAGGTTCAGTTCGCTCAACAAAAGGTTTGGGATATGATGTGGTTATGAAATTATATAAAAATCTCTTCAGTCAGGTATATATATAATATTTACGGATAATTATTATACTTCGGTTCAATAATTTCTAAATTTATTTTAAAATAGTATACTTAAAGTACTAATACATGGAAAAATAGAAGACCTACAAGAACACTTAAACAGACTCAACATCACAGGCACAAAATACAACATGAAAATCAATAAAACAAAAGTCATGAATATCGCAAGAGAGAAACAGAACATCAACATAACTAAAGACAGCAGACGGCTAAAACAAGTAGAGGGATTTAAATACCTAAGAAGTCTAGTGACAAATAACAATTTATAAACAGCAAAAACTGACTCAAGATGCAACAAAGCTTGTCAAATCATTGGACAGCTATCACCACTATTGTCCAACAAGGAAATAACTCTGGAGGCAAAACTGATACTCCACAATACAATCTTCATCCTGACGTTATGCTACCAATGCCAGACCTGGACTTTAAATGCAAGAACAATAAGAAAAATAACCTCTACAGAAATGAAATGTGTTAGACAAATGACAGGAAATAGCCTGAGAGATGAGATCAGAAATGAAGAACTGAGAAAAAATGCTAGGAATAACCCCAGCACAATGTATATAGAATGTATAAAGAAACAACAGATAAAATAATTTGGCTGCATGACAAACCAGAAAGATTGCAATACAACCCAACAAGCCTTCATTAAATGTTGTGAGAACACCAAACTCAAGGGCCAAAAACAAAAAAGATAGATTGACGGAATATAAGAAACACTTGGAACAGCAGCAGAAGCGAACAGAAGAGTAAAAGACAACAAATTATATCTCCCCTCCACGTTATGGAAAATGAGGAAGGAAAGAAGAAGATTAAAAGAAAATATATTAGTTTGGGGAACCATTTGAGCATATCCTATGTGGTTTCCAACAGAGTTGCAATTACCAGAGCTGGTAATATGATACCAGGGAAAAGCACAAGGTGACAGATGAGATGAAAAACTAGAAGGGACAATACAGGGTTTATCCAGTGGAAGAATAATAAAATTGTGAAAAACTATGCACAAATATTTAAATTCTAAAACATCATGTATATGTACAATAAAATGTAATAGTATGTTTGAAAACAAATAAATGTTGACCTCCCAGTTGTTGTTAGTAATTATAATAAATATATCAGAGGAGTAGATAGATCTGATAGTTTCTAAATACACCGCTCTTAAGAAAACAAATAAATACTGGAATACTTTATTTTATAGGGTTAATGCTTTTATATTATTTCAATAACATTGAAAACATTATCCGGATATAAAGCTTTGGCATGGCCTTAGAAATATGGACATCTTTAGTTCATAAAGAGCTCATAAATGAATTTGCTGCTATAGATGAAACTATTAGTGTCTCACAGTTTGAGATTGTAAAAAAAAAGTAAATGACTGCCATCAGGTTGTTTCAGATATATCTGATTTGTCACTAAATTGTTTTCTCTGTAGTTACCAAACAAACAAACAAAATGACAAGTTAAATGATATGTCAGACATGCAGTAAGTATTTCTGCTTCAGCAGTAGGATATATTGTCTTTCTGCAAGTCATAATATGACTGTTAACACATGCAGATATTTTCCTAACCAGTAGGTTTCTTTCATTCATTGCATATTTGGGTTTGTTGATGAGTCTGTGTATGTGTTCATAAGTGCATGTGCGCGGGCATATAGGCCTAAAAATCTTATTTAATTAACTTCAATTTTATTACTTTTGGAACATATATTTAACTCTTTCCGTATGGAAGCTTTTTATTGACCCAACGGAAGAGATTTCAGAGACAAAATTTTTCATCATTTTAAGAAACAATCTACATATTTATATTTATCAAACATATAACATATTATATATGAATTTTTAGATAATTGAACAAGGTATTAGATTTCACCAATATCAAGATGATACAAGACATGTAAAAAGAATATGGTTTGATGGTGTTCACACTGATAAAATTGAGCATGGCACACTATGCGGCGAAACGTACGCTGCCGAAATCGGCAAGGCACACAGTGCGACATTAAAAAAAAGAGTTAACACATATCATCATCGAGTGCCATCTCTGCAATGAAGGTTGACTACCATGGAGCGCCATTCTGCTCTGTTTCTTGTTTTGATGGTGCAGGTTGTCATAGGTTGATTTGTACATCTTTGGATGTTACTCGTCCATGTTAGTCTTGGTCTGCCTCTGCCTCCTATACCTTGTATTTTCCCCTCCAATATTACTTTTAGTAAGCTGTTGTGTCTTTTAACATGGCCCAAAAGTCGCATTTGTCTTGTTTCAATTGTGTTTAGTAGTTCTCTTTTCATTTTTAGTTGTTTTAAGACTTCATTGTTTGTTTTCTTTTCTTTCCATCCAATTCTACCTATTCTTCAATATATCCACATTTCAAAGGCTTCTCTGTTCTGTTTTCTTGTGTAGTGTCCATGTTTCTGCACCATATAGGAATTTATATTCGAGCTATGGACTAAGCAATGTTTACATTGAACAACACGAGATATGATATTGCTGTGAGTTGGCAGATGTTTGAAAATGTTTTCAAGGGTTTGAACATAAATGTTTGTTCACAGTTCGTTAACCTTCGCTGTAGATAAAGTCGTTAATTCGTTTCAGACGTTTGGGACGTTGGTAGCTAAGGACCCTAACTTGTGCAAACGGATGGCATTGGCAGGGATCATTTTGAATCTATGAAGTGGGCTCATTGTGTGTTTAACTCAAAAGCATATGTGCTTTTTAACCAAAGACCTTTTTTTGGGGACTCAATGAAGATATCCCCGATGGAAGAATAAACTGTACTATTAGTCCCATAAATGATTCGCTTCCAGAGGTTTATGATGTAAACAAAGCAGTTTTGTCATTGCAAGTGAATAATGTCCACACCTATAATTGGTCAAGATTGTGTAGCAGCAGCAGCTTTATAGCGAACACAGAAAACATCACAGGATTGTGCTGTTCTGAAACAGCTATGCCATGCTACCCTAGAATTGCCTTTAATGGGATTACTGTGACCACAAACCACTCTCCATGTGTGTGCCACATATTTACACACCAGAAAGAAATACTGAATATAACAACATCATGTGCCGTCTGTGATATTAATGACCACAGACCAGGAGCCTCCAGTATGATTGATACAACTGTTGCACCAAGCATTTCATCAGCAGAGCCATATCTATGGAATGTTAATCTGACATTGTTCTTGAATGATATCCAAGTTAATGAGACATCAGAATCGTGTGGCGGCAGCTACAAGAAGGGAGCGGAGAACATCAAGTTCTGCTGCTATAAAGGAGACTTGCCTTGCTATTCCAGAATTGCCTTAAATGGGATCACTGTAGTTGAAAACTTCTCTTCTTGTGTAAACTACACATTCACATCTAAGAGTGAATCAGTGAAGGTCACAAAATCATATTCTCTCTGTGGTTTTACTAACTACAGGTCATGTGGCTTCTGTTGGATTGGAAATGATAACTTACCACCACTGTGTGTCTATATGTTTGGAATTGGAGTCATCAATGACGGCATAACATCATCAAGTGCAATGACGATCATTATTTTCGGGAGGACGTGAACTCCCATGGTATATGGTGGATAGGCGGCAGGAACCATTGAAGGCTATGTCTGAAAAGTGTTCCTTCTTGCAGTTTCCTCATATTCCAAGTACGGCTTGTTGCAGGAGCTACTGAGTTAAGTGCTCTGTGCACACCGTGAGCTGTGTGTCTCATCCGTTTTGATCCTGCTTCGATATCCCGCTTGTTTACGATGAATGATGATATCGTATGACAGGGAACAGTTGGCTGTGTTCACTTTCTGCGCGGTTTCGCCTTATGTCTTTTGGCGTGTGCTGAGACTGCTACGATGGGGACTACAGTTACCTTTCTTTGTTTGGGAGAATAGTTAGTAATTCGGATGATTCCACTGGCATGGGCGGTTGAGCAATTATGGATTTTAATTCGTTTGCTGTGAAACCGAGGTCTTCCATAACCAATAACCAATAGGAATGTTGAGGAGATATAACATTTTGCTATTCTTAGTTTTAGCCCTGGTGTTATTTGTTTTGATGTTAGTATATTTTTCATGGCATTAAAATTACTTTTTGCCATTCCTATTCATTTGTTTATTTCCTTTGTACATTATCCATCATTGGTTATAGTATGTCCAAGGTAGTTGTAGTTCTGAACTGTCTCCAGGTCTATTCCTTCAATTTTTATATCCTCTTGTGGGCTTTGAATAATTTCTTAACACATAATATGATTTCTTTAATTTCTTTTCAAATTAAACATAATATCCTTCCTTTTGACATTAGGTGTGTTGTTGGACGCACTGTCTGTATAACACACAGAGGAATCTGAATATTATTTCTTCTTCTTTCCTTCCTCATTTGCCTTTCCGCGTCGAGTGGAGATATAATTTGCAGTCTTTTGCTCATCTGTTGACCTTTGCTGCTGCTATCTTTCCTAGTACTTCTAATATTCTAGACTATTTGTCAATTTAAAATGCATTTTAAATGTCTACTTGCCTTATTTTTTTTCCAATGTGTTTTCATTAATTTATGTAAAAATAAATGTTGTAAATGACCTTATTAAAGATTTTCATAATAATCTTCATATATATCGTCTTTCTATGTAACTATTTATGTTGCGTATTTTTAGGTCATTGTTTATTTTTAGTAACAAAAAATTTAGGTCATGCTTTTAAGCAAACACTTTCTAATTCTGAAAACATTAACACTAAACAAAAGCTCATCCAGTCTCTAATTCAGCAATATATAATAAGCTTAGGTTCAAACCAAAGATTTAATTTTGTGGTTGTCTACACAGGAGCCTGAAAATATCCTAAAATCTCTTCTCTCTTCTACCTTTCAGCTTCCTGTGGAGCATAAGTCTTCAACAAACACTTTCCAAGTTGTTCTGTTTCTTGCCATTCTTTTAAGATCATTCCATGTCTTCCCCATATTCTTCATCTCTGCTTCTATCTGTCCTCTCCAAGAATTCCTTGGTCTTCCTCTTTGTCTTTTCCCCTGGGGATTCCAAAAAAGGACCTGTTGAGTAATACTCTCAGTTGGCTTCCATAGTGTGTGTCCTATCCAGCGTCATTGTCTTTGCTGTATCTCTTTATCCACTGGTATTTGACTGGCACATTTCCATAATTCTATGTTAGTGAATTTGTCCTGCCATTTCCATCCTTTTATTCTGCGTAAGCATCCATTAATGAAGGTCTGTATCTTCGTGATTGTCAATTTTGTTGTTCACCATGTTTCACAGCCATAAAATAGGACTTACTTAACATTGGAGTTGAAAATTTTATTTTTGTATTTAACCTAATTTCTTTGGACTTCCATGATTCCCAGTGCAACAAAAACTCCTCTTGCTTTTGATATCCTTATTTTGGTATCATTTTCTGTTCCTCCCTCTTTATTTATATTACTACCCAGATATATGTAAGATTGTACGTCTAGTAGAGGTATTTCTCCTAATTTTATTTGGTTATTGCCAACTGCATTAATTCTCATAATGTTAGTCTTATCTCTATTAATCTTCAGTCCTAGCTGTTGTGATCTTTCATCAAGTATGTTCATTTTATCTTGCATCTGTTGATGGTTGTGTGATAGGAGATCTATTTCATCCTAAAATACTTTTTAAAAAAACTGACACCTTCTAAGGGTTAAGGTGTAATTGTAATTTTTTTTTTCTTTTCAGGTATGGTTGGTTCGAATTGTGAACATTATCACACTTTTAATGGTCATTGTAAGTAGACACTTCATGTCAAATTAGTTGCTTGTAGTATTAATTACTATATAATTGTTCTGTTACAGTACTAATGGTTAGTGTGCTCACTACTGATCAGAAGAGTGTGGGTTCAATTCGTGTAGGGCAAATTCTTTTGTGAACATTCAATGCTTCATAGTTTACCCAGCCTCTTAAATTGGGTAAAAAAAATTTTTATTTAGAGAGTAGATTGACCTGGAATGATAGCATCCACATTCATCATCATCACTGAGTGCCATCTCTGCATTGAAGGTTGGCTACCATGGAGCACCATTCTGCTCTGTCTCTTGCTTTGATGGTGCAGGTTGTCATAGGCTGAGTTGTTCATCGTTTGATGTTACTCATCCATGTTAGTATTGGTCTGCCTCTGCCTCTTTTATCTTGTATTTTCCTTTCCAATATTACTTTTAGTAGGCTGCTGTCACATTACCCATCTAAATATACTGTTGATCATTTAAATATATGGTCACTGACACAATATTCCTCACATGCCTAACAAGGAATGGAAGGAAATCTCTACTTTTTTAAAAATCTGTCTATCTATCTATCTATTGTCCTTTCGAGCCAAAGACGGCACATAGGGCAGAACCACAATCTCAAAAACAGAAACCTTGCGTGCCAAAGTGGCACATATTGCAGAGATCACTGGTCTAAAATATATGGCGCTGTTTCCATAACAATACTTTTTACAATGACAGCTTTTTGTTTTTCTTAAATTTTCTTAAATACCATATCTAAATAGTATGTCTATCAAGGTGTGGATGTAACCTTCACTAATAGCTACAGTATGGTTTATCTTGATACACAATTTTGATGAGGCCGTGGTAATGAAATGGTTAGTATCACATCTGTGTTTGCTTCTGTATATGGCAAGCTTTTTCCAACTTACGTGGTCTCAGAAAGTGAGGAGTAAAGATTATCTTTGGTAAAATAGGACAGCATGGCATGAGAGGCCGTCTTCCATAATAATGCCATGGCTTGAGAGGCTTCAACCATAATAGTGCCATAGCTTGTGCAGTCTTCACCAACAGTAGTGCCTTGGCATGAAAGGGCTTCACTCATAATAGTGCCATGGCATGAGGGGGGCTTCACCCACAATAGCACCATGGCATAAAGGGCTTCACCTATAATGATGCCATGGTATGAGATGGCTTCACCCCATAATAGTGCCATGGCATGAGAGGGCTTCACCCATAATAGTGTCATGGCAAGAGAGGCTTCACTCATAATAGTGCAATAGCATGAGAGGATATCACTCATAATAGTGCTAATGGTTATAACTTAAATAATCCCAATACATTCTAATGGCACAGTGACTACCCGTAACACAGTTTTTCGTACCATTTTGTTATAAAATGATGTCTCTAAATTCGTTTTTTATCTTCAAATACTTTGTTTCTGTAATTCTTTAAATGAAAGTGCTTATTGCTGAGAGGAAGGGAACCTGGTTTCACAACCCTGAGGTCCAGGAATCGAGTCCTGCTAAGTGGAATTTTTTTTTTTAAAATCACACTTTGTGAGATTACTGTCCTGTCTGTGCTTACCATCAGAAGGCAATGGCAGACCACTGACATTTAGTACCTAGAAAATTAAACTGCCAAAAAATGCTAGGGCAATAGCAAACGTTCTGTAAAGGACACACTACTTGCTTTACAAGAGTTGAAATATTAATTAATAGATTGTTGGAAGAACACAAAGTTATTTATATGAGTTTTTGTTTGATAATATTTATTTTAATACTTGTGGTTTTTTAAATCATTTTTTTGAGATGGCTGTTCTTCATATAGAGATAAGAACATTACAATGCAATATAAAATCAGGCTGATGTAGACCCTTGTTATACCAGTTTTTCTATACGCTTGCGAAACATGGACCTTTAAACAGAGCTACAGGAGAAAATACAAGCTATGGAGATGAAATGTTATCATACGATTTTTTGTATCTCTTTTAGATTGCATGAAAAATGAAAAAGTTATAAAAAAAAATTACAAGCAATTGGAGTACATGATGATCTTTTGACCCTTGTGATGAAATGCAAAATGAAGTGCTTCAGTCATGTATCTTGATCATTTGGCCTAGCAAAGACTATTCTGCAAGTAACTGAAAAAGTAGTGAGAAGAAAAAGTAGGCAGAGAAAAAGATGGGAAGATAAAATCAAAGAGTGGACAGACCTTGACTTTGCAAAGGGCCAAAAAATGACTGATGATAAAGAGAAATGAAGTTGGTTGATTATGTCTTTCTGTGGTGCCCTAATGACCCCAAGGTTTAAGGAATGAAGAAGGAGTTTAAAGAACCAAACCTGGCAATGAATGCGCTGGTTCCCCAGGGCAAATTGCCTATGATCATCAGAGGAGCATGAGATAATTCTAGAAGCTGAGATATCTACAAGGCCTTCATGGTCACTAGAATTGAAATAAACAGACACAGAAGAATTCTTCTTCTTCTACCTTTTTAGCTCCCAGTGGAGCATAGGTCTTCAACAAACACTTTCCAAGTCGTTCTGTTTTTTGCCATTCTTTTAAGATCATTCCATGTCTTCCCCATCATCTTCATCTCTGCTTCTATCTGTCTTCTCCAAGAATTCCTTGGTCTTCCTCTTTGTCTTTTCCCCTGGGGATTCCAAAAAAGGGCCTGTTGTGTATTACTCTCAGTTGGCTTCCATAGTGTGTGTCCTATCCAGCACCATCATCTTCGCTGTATCCCTTTATCCACTTGTATTTGATTTGTACATTTCCATAATTCTGTGTTAGTGAATTTGTCCTGCCATTTGCATCCTATCTGAAGAATTAGCAGATGTAAAAATGTTCACAGAAATAACCACCCAAAAAAGTCTATCTTTCTTTCCAGGTGTGTGTCTTATGGTAGTGTCTCTATGCATATTTTTAGAAGCTTTTATTCATAAAGGTTACCACATGATTTCTCATTTTTTAGTGTATTAACTAACAGTGTCACATCTGTCTACCAAATAGAGCTTTTCATTTAATTCAGGTTTTTTTGCAATTATTGTCTGTTTTGGTTGTGATTGTCCTTCTTTGAAGACTTTTTAAAGTAGATGCTTTCTTAATCTTGTTCTATCCACAAAAATGAAACATTCTTTTTTTTTAAAATTGTACTTACATTTCAAACAGTGCAAAAGGATTAAAAGAGACAGTTGAATGTGTTCAAAAAACATAGTAAAGAGGAAAACCTCTTATCTTGACATGCAGAAAACTAAGATAACATGCACTGACAAAACAAAATACCAACCCAAAATCACCATCAACAGTGACGAACTTGAAATTGCAACTATGGAAATCTTGATCTGTAGTAACTAGCAATGGAGACTGCCAGAAAGAGATCAAAAGAAGATTAGCAATAGCAATATAAAAATCAATCGCCTTGAAGAACATGTGACACAATAACTGCATGGCAGTAAAATTAAAATTACTGAGAACATGTATCTTCCTGATAGCAGCAACATATGGTTGTGAATCATGGGCAATCTTGCAAACAGCGAGGAAAAAAATAGATTCATTTGAAACAAAATGCTACAGAAAAAATTCTTAAGATACCTTGGATATTGAACAAGAGCAATGAAGACATACTAAAAGATTAAAACATACAAAAATTGTCTTATAAACACCATTCTACAGAGGAAATTAAAATACAATGGCCATGACAAAAGACACAGTGGGCTGATAGAAAAATAATGGAAGGCATTGTTCCTGCATGATGCATCAGAGACAGACTAAGAAGAAGGTGGTTTCAAGACATCAAAAATACCTTGAACATGGCAACAGAAGAAGTGTGAGATCTAGCTTGAGACAGGGATTCTTTAAGACAGGCTATGGTGAATGAATTGTTCTGCAAAGGACATGCTACTTGATGATGATGATTTACACCTGACATGACTTTCATATATGTTTCTACAAATGACAGGAAATGTAGGGAACAGAACTCAGTCGTGGTCAATGCAGAGGTCAATGGTCTCACCTGGGATAACACAGATGAGAAAGATGCAGTCATCTATACAGACGGATCTGTAATACGACACCAAAGTAGTGCATGGGCATTTACAGCTCGCTCGGCTAGGCAGAACAGTCAAGGAAGACAGTGGTGCATATGTTATGACCACGCGTAGCATGATGATGGCAGTGATCAGGGCATTCATCTGGTTAGAGTCATAAGACTACACCCACGCCTGTATACTGAGTGAAGCAGCTGGATTTATTAGAGTAGCTGGATTTATTTGAGTAGCTGTATTTATTAGAGCAGCTGGATTTATTAGAGCAGCTGGATTTATTAGAGCAGCTGGATTTATTTGAGTAGCTGGATTTATTAGAGCAGCTGGATTTATTAGAGCAGCTGGATTTATTAGAGCAGCTGGATTTATTAGAGCAGCTGGATTTATTAGAGCAGCTGGATTTATTAGAGCAGCTGGATTTATTAGAGCAGCTGGATTTATTTGAGCAGCTGGATTTATTAGAGCAGCTGGATTTATTTGAGCAGCTGGATTTATTTGAGCAGCTGGATTTATTAGAGCAGCTGGATTTATTAGAGCAGCTGGATTTATTAGAGCAGCTGGATTTATTAGAGCAGCTGGATTTATTAGAGTAGCTGTATTTATTAGAGCAGCTGGATTTATTAGAGCAGCTGGATTTATTTGAGTAGCTGGATTTATTAGAGCAGCTGGATTTATTAGAGCAGCTCGATTTATTAGAGCAGCTGTATTTATTAGAGCAGCTGGTTCTATTAGTGCAGCTGGTTACATTAAAACAGTATGATTTATTACAACAACTGGACAATTTATTTTTATTTCTGTGATTTTTCACTTTTTTTATTCTTCCACATTTGATTACTTGAGTTTTTCTCCCTTCATTATTGCAGATTGCAGTTATTATAACTGTTGTACAAGCAAGCAAAGTTAAAGATTCATACTATCTTCTACTTTGCAATCTTGCCAGTAAGCATTAACATTCATTATTTTTATGGTGACCATATTAGTTACTCGGTTGTTTCCGGTTGTTTCCAAAATGGAGGAATTATTTTTCTCCGGCTTGGTATAGAACCGTTGATCAGAGGTTTAACAAGCCGCTATCGTAAAAACGATGTTGTTAATGAAACGTAGACCTGATACAGAATGTGTAAATTAGCAGTAGATAGTAGTGATAGTTTTTTCGGCCCTAAAACAACAACAAAAATAGGATTCTGGAATGTGCGAACAATGGCCGCTCCGACGAAACATGCACAGGTCGCGAGCGAGATGGACAGATACGATCTAGATATTTTAGGATTAAGCGAAATGCGCTGGCCTGGAACAGGTAGGAGATCTATTGATAATAAAATAGTAGTTTTTTCTGGAAGGGAAGATGGAAAACACCGTGAAGGAGTAGGCATAATGATGACAGACAAAGCTGCAAGAAGTTTATTAGAATGGGAACCAGTAAATAGCCGTCTGATACGAACACGATACAAAACAAAACATGGAAGACTTTCAATTATTCAATGTTATGCGCCTACTAACGAAGCTGATGATGAAGTTAAGGATGATTTTTATAACCAACTGCAACAACTTATAAACAAAATACCAAAACACGATCTTTTAATTGTAATGGGAGACTTCAACGCCAAAGTAGGACAAGATAACGCAGGAGTGGAACATGTGATGGGGAGAGAAGGCTGTAATACAACAAGTCAGAATGGAGAAAGATTAATAGAATTATGTTTAATAGAAGATTTAGTTATAGGTGGGACATTATTTCCACACAAAAATATCCACAAAACAAAAAGGGCAATCTTAGAGATTGTAACAACTGGAGAGGCGTGACACTTTTGTCAGTTGCCTCAAAGTTATTCTGTAAAATCATCCTAAATAGAATAAAGGATTCAATAGATACAGTGATGCGTGAAGAACAGGCTGGGTTTAGAAAAGGGAGAAGCTGTCTTGACCACATTTTCACTCTACGACTTATATTGGAGGAACACATTGAAAAGCAAAAACCTTTTGTACTTAACTTCATCGACTTCAAAAAAGCATTTGATAGTATTCATAGAGATTCTTTGTGGAAAATTCTGAAGCAATATGGCTTACCATCAAAAATCATAAATATTATCAAAGACATGTATGATGGTTACACATGTGCAGTTCGAACAGAGGAAGGACTGAGCGAATGTTTCCCAATAGAAACTAGGGTTAAACAAGGATGTATTTTATCGCCCTTGTTATTTGGAATTGTTATGGACTTCATAATGAAGAAATGCTGCACTGGTAATAAAGGCATCGAATGGATACAAGGAGACCATTTGGAGGACCTTGACTTTGCTGATGACATAGTTCTCATCAGCAGTCAGATAAAAACGATGCAGGAAAACACAAATGAACTATCATCAATAGCCAGCAAAATTGGGCTTGAGGTCAATCATGAAAAGACTAAAGTCATGAAAAGTTTAATTCCAACAAGTGACAAAATATACATGGAAAACAAACCTGTAGAAGAGATCGATCACTTTATCTATCTTGGAAGTCACATTGATCGAGAAGGGGATACGAGCAAAGAAATTAGAATCAGACTGGCTAAAGCAGCAATGTCTTTCAGAAGCCTTGAAAAGTTGTGGAAATCAAAACTCATTAGCACAAACACAAAACTTAGGCTATTCAAATCAAATGTACTATCAACCCTTACGTATGCGTGTGAAAGCTGGAAAACAACAAGAGATATAGAAACAAAGTTGAACGCATTCGAAAATAAATGTCTAAGGAAATACTTGGTATAGAATGGAACGAATTCAAAACAAACGAGGAAATTAGAGAAATCGCCAATCAACCACTAATATCTTCAGTAATAAAGAAAAGACGATGGTCATACGTTGGACATGTGATGAGAAGAGATAATAATCGAATAGCAAAGCAAGCCCTCATATGGGAAACAACAGGTAAAAGAAAAAGAGGAAGACCCAGGGAGACACTGAGAAGAACATTGATGAGAAAGGCAAGAGCAGCAGGAATCGGCTCCCTCAATGAGATAGAACTGCTTGCACAGAACAGAGACAGATGGCGAGATTTGATAAAATATCTTTAAAAGAAAACTGCTAGAACAAAAATTCATATAGGAGAAGGTGTATCTTGGTCTACGCCCTATGGGCCGGTTACGGCTCGAAAGGTCAATAGATAGATAGATATTAGTTACAAATTATTAATTCTGCTGAGAGGCAAGTCAAATTATTGTTTGTTTTATTTCTATCTATCTATCTATCTATCTATTGTCCTTTCGAGCCGAAGACGGCACATAGGGCAGAACCACTATCTCAAAAACAGAAACCTTGCGTGCCAAAGTGGCACATATTGCATAGATCACTGCTCTAAAATATCTGGCGCTGTTTCCATAACAATACTTTTTACAATGACAGCTTGATAAGCCATCGATCAACCTCCTTAGTCGCCTCTTACGACATACCTGGAAGGTCACAGTGTCACTATTCTTTACTTCCCTCATAATGAGGCCCGGTAACACATAGGAATTGTTTTATTTATTCAATAGAAAAAAATATATATATAAAAAATGATTATGGAAACTATTATCTTAGCTTTGTTTCAAGTGATTATCAATGCCGTACTGCTTAAGAAAAAGAGAAGGAAAGTTTTTGACGCCCCTTACTAGATCATCATCAAGTACCAAGACTGCTGGCATAGGTGACCATGTCTCTCCACAACTTTCGATCTCGACAGTTATTTATCATTTCTGTTGTTGACCTTCTGCCAAGCTTTCTCTTAAGCTGTCTGGTATCTTTTCTCTCTTTCCCAGTTGTTACAATATATTCCAGCTGTTCCCTTCTCATAACATGGCCTAAAAATGATGATTATTTCTTCCTAATATTGAATATTACCTCTCTTTTTGCTTTGGCCTCTTTCAGAACGTTTTCATTGCTCATCTTAGCTGTCCATGGTATTCTCATCATTCTTCTGTAAAACCACATTTCTACAGCCTCCATTGATTTTCTTGTCTGTTATCCTATTGTCCATGATTCGCATCCATATGTTAAGACTGGTCTACATAACTTTTGAGAACTCTATTTCTTGTTTCTGTAGTCAAAGCATAGTATCTTCTTCATTTTTTCTTCCTCCATTTACTAGATACATAATGTAAAAAATAAACAGGAAAGTCAAGGAAAACCAGAGGCTAAGGAAAGCAGGCCTAAATGTATATGTTGGTGGGAGGGGTGGGAGTCTAAGACATCAAACAGTAAGTGGGCTGAGAGGAGTCAGCATCTCTTAGCTAAGTGCATTGTCAGGATTAGCAAACAACAGTGTGTGATCGAAATCCAACTCCACCTCCTAGTGGTGCTCCTGGAAACATTCTAACCAATTTTACTAAGTGAATAGGAATTGAATGTGAATACCATACTATGGGACCTCTCCTTTCATCCATCCTCTTAAGACCCCCTTTTTAATTTTTCACTTTTTGGCTCCAACTGGTCCAATTAAATCCTACCTGCCCTATTATTTATTAATCATGTAACCCACAACTACCACCTAAATCCTGGCTACAATTTTTTTTCCACCATTTTTTTCAGATCAGTGTTTGACTTTAGAATTCACATTTTTTGGGTTTATTTTAGAATAGTTGATCTTTGTATGAAAAACTGAAACTATGATCATAAACAAAGAAAATGCTCAAGACCTACAATTAAATCTCGGAATACATCTGGAGACAGTTCAGAGCTACAACTACCTGGGACATACTATAATCAGTGATGGAAAATGTACATCTGAAATAAACAAAAGAATAGGTATGGCAAAAAAGTAATTTTAATGCCATGAAAAATATACTAACATCATAACAAATAATACCAGGGCTAAAACTAAGAATAACTAAATGTTACATCTTCTCAATATTCCTGTATGGTGCAGAAACATGGACATTAGACCAGAAAACAGAACAGAAACTTGAAGCCTTTGAAATGTGGATATATAGAAGAATAGGTAGAATTGGATGGAAAGAAAAGAAAACAAACGAGGAAGTTTTAAAACAACTAAAAATGAAAAGAGAGCTACTAAACACAATTAGAACAAGACAAATTAAATTTTTGGGGCATGTCAAAAGACACAACAGCCTACTAAAAGTACTATTGGAAGGGAAAATACAAGGTAAAAGAGGCAGAGGCAGACCAAGACTAACATGGATGAGTAACATCAAAAGACGAACAAGTCAGCCTATGACAATCTGCACCATCAAAGCAAGAAACAGAGCGGAATGGCACTCCATGGTAGCCAACCTTCGATGCGAAGACGGCACTCAATGATGATGATGATCTTTGTATATTTTTTGTTTTATACCTGATGAAGGCTTATGCCTAAATGTCATAGTTTATCTCATCTCTTCATTAATTTAACTGCATAACACCGTTTTGTGTTTATTTTACATTGTTTAATTGTTGGTTTGTAGTTCTCTTTTTCCCATGATTGTCTTTTAGCGGTAGTAGCTCTTTTACCTAATATTGTACCATAACAATGAAGAAAGAAAGCTCTGACCCATCATGCCATGTAGCATTTAGGGAAATTTATGTTAGTAATGGAGTGGTCACGTGACAAGACAGAAAGATCAAAACACATCACAACAAGCCTTCAATAAATGTTGTAAGAACACCATACCCAAGGTTTGACCTCTAAAAAAGATGGATTAACGGAATTATTAGGAAACATAATAATAACAGCAGAGGTAAATAGAAGCGCAAAAGACTGCAAATTATATTTCCCCTCGGCGCTGAAAGGCATGAGGAAGGAAAGAAGAAGATATTAGTGCTCCTATTTTTATACTGAGCTATTGCAGATTCTACCCTAGCTACACAAGCTCTCATATCTATGATTGTACCCTAGCTATAGTAATCTTTCTCATGATTGTGATTTAACCATAGTAGCTCATTTTCTATGATATGCTTGTGACCAAAATATAGTAGTTCTACATATGATTTTATGTGCACATCATCATCATCATTTTCTTCAAGTACCGGGCCTGCTAGCATTGGCGATCATGTCTCTCCACAACTTTCGATCTTGACAGTTATTTATCATTTCTGTTGTTGACCTTTTGTCAAGCCATTCTCTTAAGCTGTCTGGTCTATTTTCTCTTTTCTTCCCTCTATCTCTTTGTCCCTCAATTTTCCCACTTGTTACGATATTTTCTAGCTGTTCTCTTCTCAATACGTGGCCAAAAAAATGATTATTGTTTCTTCCTAATATTGGAAATTTCTGTGTACGCAATGGCAGTAAAATTCACTTAATTATTTTCTTTGTTTTTCGTGTGTTAAAATGTAGAAGTTGTCTTTTCTCTGGCCGTGCAATGGGTTCATACACATGGGTCAGGATTCTTTTCCATTTAAAAAAATGAAAATTTGTTCATCAATGGATAGCGACCGATTTATTGTCAGATGGTGGACTGGTATATGGACTACCAAAACCACACTGACACAGTTAGTTGCTGTGTGCTGATGAATATTATGAGAAGATCAGAACACCTATGGATGTGTCCAGAGCACTGTCATGATGATCCTAATTTAACATAACATGATTGTGTCATAACCATAGTAGTTATGTCTTATGATCGTGTCATAAATGTCGCAGTTCTGTCTTAAGATTGTGTGTGTCATAACTATTGTTGTTCTGTCTTATAATTGTGTCATAACTATAGTTGTTCTGTCTTATGATTGTGTCATAACTATAGTTGTTCTGTCTTATAATTGTGTCATAACTATAATTGTTCTGTCTTATGATTGTGTCATAACTTGTAGTTCTGTCTTATGAGTGTGTCATAACTATAGTAGTTCTGTCTTATGAGTGTGTCATAACTTGTAGTTCTGTCTTATGATTGTGTCCTAACTATAGTTGTTCTGTCTTATAATTGTGTCATAACTATAGTAGTTCTGTCTTATGAGTGTGTCATAACTTGTAGTTCTGTCTTATGATTGTGTCATGACTATAGTAGTTCTGTCTTATGAGTGTGTCATAACTTGTAGTTCTTTCTTATGATTGTGTCATACCTATAGTTGTTCTGTCTTATAATTGTGTCATAACTATAGTAGTTCTGTCTTATGATTGTGTCATAACTATAGTAGTTCTGTCTTATGAGTGTGTCATAACTTGTAGTTCTGTCTTATGAGTGTGTCATAACTATAGTAGTTCTGTCTTATGAGTGTGTCATAACTTGTAGTTCTGTCTTATGATTGTGTCATAACTATAGTTGTTCTGTCTTATAATTGTGTCATAACTATAGTAGTTCTGTCTTATGAGTGTGTCATAACTAGTAGTTCTGTCTTATGATTGTGTCATAACTATAGTTGTTCTGTCTTATAATTGTGTCATAACTATAGTAGTTCTGTCTTATGAGTGTGTCATAACTTGTAGTTCTGTCTTATGATTGTGTCATAACTATAGTAGTTCTGTCTTATGAGTGTGTCATAACTATAGTAGTTCTGTCTTATGAGTGTGTCATAACTTGTAGTTCTGTCTTATGATTGTGTCCTAACTATAGTTGTTCTGTCTTATAATTGTGTCATAACTATAGTAGTTCTGTCTTATGAGTGTGTCATAACTTGTAGTTCTGTCTTATGATTGTGTCATGACTATAGTAGTTCTGTCTTATGAGTGTGTCATAACTTGTAGTTCTTTCTTATGATTGTGTCATACCTATAGTTGTTCTGTCTTATAATTGTGTCATAACTATAGTAGTTCTGTCTTATGATTGTGTCATAACTATAGTAGTTCTGTCTTATGAGTGTGTCATAACTTGTAGTTCTGTCTTATGAGTGTGTCATAACTATAGTAGTTCTGTCTTATGAGTGTGTCATAACTTGTAGTTCTGTCTTATGATTGTGTCATAACTATAGTTGTTCTGTCTTATAATTGTGTCATAACTATAGTAGTTCTGTCTTATGAGTGTGTCATAACTAGTAGTTCTGTCTTATGATTGTGTCATAACTATAGTTGTTCTGTCTTATAATTGTGTCATAACTATAGTAGTTCTGTCTTATAAGTGTGTCATAACTTGTAGTTCTGTCTTATGATTGTGTCATAACTATAGTAGTTCTGTCTTATGAGTGTGTCATAACTTGTAGTTCTGTCTTAAGATTGTGTCATAACTATAGTTGTTCTGTCTTATGAGTGTGTCATAACTATAGTAGTTCTGTCTTATGAGTGTGTCATAACTTGTAGTTCTGTCTTATGATTGTGTCATAACTATAGTAGTTCTGTCTTATGAGTGTGTCATAACTTGTAGTTCTGTCTTATGATTGTGTCATAACTATAGTAGTTCTGTCTTATGAGTTTGTCATAACTTGTAGTTCTGTCTTATGAGTGTGTCATAACTACTAGTTCTGTCTTATGATTGTGTCATACCTATAGTAGTTCTGTCTTATGATTGTGTCATAACTTGTAGTTCTGTCTTATGATTGTGTCAAACTATAGTTGTTCTATCTTATTATTGTGTCATAACTAGTAGTTCTGTCTTATGATTGTGTCATAACTATAGTTGTTCTGTCTTATGATTGTGTCATAACTATAGTAGTTCTGTCTTATGATTGTGTCATAACTAGTAGTTCTGTCTTATGATTGTGTCATAACTAGTAGTTCTGTCTTATGATTGTGTCATAACAAGTAGTTCTGTCTTATGATTGTGTCATAACTAGTAGTTCTGTCTTATGATTGTGTCATAACTATAGTTGGTCTGTCTTATGATTGTGTCATAACTATAGTAGTTCTGTCTTATGATTGTGTCATAACTATAGTAGTTCTGTCTTATGATTGTGTCATAACTATAGTAGTTCTGTCTTATGATTGTGTCATAACTAGTAGTTCTGTCTTTTGATTGTGTCATAACTATAGTAGTTCTGTCTTATGATTGTGTCATAACTATAGTAGTTCTGTCTTATGAGTGTGTCATAACTTGTAGTTCTGTCTTATGATTGTGTCATAACTATAGTTGTTCTGTCTTATAATTGTGTCATAACTATAGTAGTTCTGTCTTATGAGTGTGTCATAACTTGTAGTTCTGTCTTATGAGTGTGTCATAACTTGTAGTTCTGTCTTATGATTGTGTCATAACTATAGTTGTTCTGTCTTATAATTGTGTCATAACTATAGTAGTTCTGTCTTATGAGTGTGTCATAACTTGTAGTTCTGTCTTATAATTGTGTCATAACTATAGTAGTTCTGTCTTATGATTGTGTCATAACTATAGTTGTTCTGTCTTATAATTGTGTCATAACTATAGTAGTTCTGTCTTATGAGTGTGTCATAACTTGTAGTTCTGTCTTATGATTGTGTCATAACTATAGTTGTTCTGTCTTATAATTGTGTCATAACTATAGTAGTTCTGTCTTATGAGTGTGTCATAACTTGTAGTTCTATCTTATGATTGTGTCATAACTATAGTAGTTCTGTCTCATAAGTGTGTCATAACTTGTAGTTCTGTCTTATGATTGTGTCATAACTATAGTAGTTCTGTCTTATGAGTGTGTCATAACTTGTAGTTCTGTCTTAAGATTGTGTCATAACTATAGTTGTTCTGTCTTATGAGTGTGTCATAACTTGTAGTTCTGTCTTATGATTGTGTCATAACTATAGTAGTTCTGTCTTATGAGTGTGTCATAACTTGTAGTTCTGTCTTATGATTGTGTCATAACTATAGTAGTTCTGTCTTATGAGTTTGTCATAACTTGTAGTTCTGTCTTATGAGTGTGTCATAACTACTAGTTCTGTCTTATGATTGTGTCATACCTATAGTAGTTCTGTCTTATGATTGTGTCATAACTTGTAGTTCTGTCTTATGATTGTGTCAAACTATAGTTGTTCTATCTTATTATTGTGTCATAACTAGTAGTTCTGTCTTATGATTGTGTCATAACTATAGTTGTTCTGTCTTATGATTATGTCATAACTATAGTAGTTCTGTCTTATGATTGTGTCATAACTATAGTAGTTCTGTCTTATGAGTGTGTCATAACTATAGTAGTTCTGTCTTATGATTGTGTCATAACTATAGTAGTTCTGTCTTATGAGTGTGTCATAACTTGTAGTTCTGTCTTATGATTGTGTCATAACTATAGTAGTTCTGTCTTATGAGTTTGTCATAACTTGTAGTTCTGTCTTATGAGTGTGTCATAACTACTAGTTCTGTCTTATGATTGTGTCATACCTATAGTAGTTCTGTCTTATGATTGTGTCATAACTTGTAGTTCTGTCTTATGATTGTGTCAAACTATAGTTGTTCTATCTTATTATTGTGTCATAACTAGTAGTTCTGTCTTATGATTGTGTCATAACTATAGTTGTTCTGTCTTATGATTGTGTCATAACTATAGTAGTTCTGTCTTATGATTGTGTCATAACTAGTAGTTCTGTCTTATGATTGTGTCATAACTAGTAGTTCTGTCTTATGATTGTGTCATAACAAGTAGTTCTGTCTTATGATTGTGTCATAACTAGTAGTTCTGTCTTATGATTGTGTCATAACTATAGTTGGTCTGTCTTATGATTGTGTCATAACTATAGTAGTTCTGTCTTATGATTGTGTCATAACTATAGTAGTTCTGTCTTATGATTGTGTCATAACTATAGTAGTTCTGTCTTATGATTGTGTCATAACTAGTAGTTCTGTCTTTTGATTGTGTCATAACTATAGTAGTTCTGTCTTATGATTGTGTCATAACTATAGTAGTTCTGTCTTATGAGTGTGTCATAACTTGTAGTTCTGTCTTATGATTGTGTCATAACTATAGTTGTTCTGTCTTATAATTGTGTCATAACTATAGTAGTTCTGTCTTATGAGTGTGTCATAACTTGTAGTTCTGTCTTATGAGTGTGTCATAACTTGTAGTTCTGTCTTATGATTGTGTCATAACTATAGTTGTTCTGTCTTATAATTGTGTCATAACTATAGTAGTTCTGTCTTATGAGTGTGTCATAACTTGTAGTTCTGTCTTATGATTGTGTCATAACTATAGTAGTTCTGTCTTATGATTGTGTCATAACTATAGTTGTTCTGTCTTATAATTGTGTCATAACTATAGTAGTTCTGTCTTATGAGTGTGTCATAACTTGTAGTTCTGTCTTATGATTGTGTCATAACTATAGTTGTTCTGTCTTATAATTGTGTCATAACTATAGTAGTTCTGTCTTATGAGTGTGTCATAACTTGTAGTTCTATCTTATGATTGTGTCATAACTATAGTAGTTCTGTCTCATAAGTGTGTCATAACTTGTAGTTCTGTCTTATGATTGTGTCATAACTATAGTAGTTCTGTCTTATGAGTGTGTCATAACTTGTAGTTCTGTCTTAAGATTGTGTCATAACTATAGTTGTTCTGTCTTATGAGTGTGTCATAACTATAGTAGTTCTGTCTTATGAGTGTGTCATAACTTGTAGTTCTGTCTTATGATTGTGTCATAACTATAGTAGTTCTGTCTTATGAGTGTGTCATAACTTGTAGTTCTGTCTTATGATTGTGTCATAACTATAGTAGTTCTGTCTTATGAGTTTGTCATAACTTGTAGTTCTGTCTTATGAGTGTGTCATAACTACTAGTTCTGTCTTATGATTGTGTCATACCTATAGTAGTTCTGTCTTATGATTGTGTCATAACTTGTAGTTCTGTCTTATGATTGTGTCAAACTATAGTTGTTCTATCTTATTATTGTGTCATAACTAGTAGTTCTGTCTTATGATTGTGTCATAACTATAGTTGTTCTGTCTTATGATTGTGTCATAACTATAGTAGTTCTGTCTTATGATTGTGTCATAACTAGTAGTTCTGTCTTATGATTGTGTCATAACTAGTAGTTCTGTCTTATGATTGTGTCATAACTAGTAGTTCTGTCTTATGATTGTGTCATAACTAGTAGTTCTGTCTTATGATTGTGTCATAACTATAGTTGGTCTGTCTTATGATTGTGTCATAACTATAGTAGTTCTGTCTTATGATTGTGTCATAACTATAGTAGTTCTGTCTTATGATTGTGTCATAACTATAGTAGTTCTGTCTTATGATTGTGTCATAACTAGTAGTTCTGTCTTTTGATTGTGTCATAACTATAGTAGTTCTGTCTTATGATTGTGTCATAACTATAGTAGTTCTGTCTTATGATTGTGTCATAACTATAGTAGTTCTGTCTTATGAGTGTGTCATAACTTGTAGTTCTGTCTTATGATTGTGTCATACCTATAGTTGTTCTGTCTTATGATTGTGTCATAACTATTTGTTCTGTCTTATGATTGTGTCATAACTTGTAGTTCTGTCTTATGAGTGTGTCATAACTATAGTAGTTCTGTCTTATGATTGTGTCATAACTATTTGTTCTGTCTTATGATTGTGTCATAACTATTTGTTCTGTCTTATGATTGTATCATATCTATTTGTTCTGTCTTATGATTGGGTCATAGTTATAGCATACCTTCCATTATAGTTTAGAGGCTAATCTGTACACCAGCCTAAAAAAAGGAGTCATCTTAAGAATCAAACGACATATTTATATTTATCTACTATATAACATATAATATATGAACTTTTAGATAATTGAACAAGGTATTAGATTTCATCAATACCAAGATGATACAAGACGTAAAACGAATATGGTTTGATGATAGTTTACACTAATCAAGTTGAGAGTGACGCACTGTGCGGCTAAACGTACGGAAAGAATTAAAAGATGTATTTTTTTTTTAAAGATTAGTTATTAAATTAATGATTAAAATATTGAAACTTTTGTGTAAATTAATTTTAAGTAAAATATAGTAAAATACCCCCGTCACGCCAAGTGGTGTATAGGGAAATATGGTGGCCCTATATTTTACATATCTTCAGCACATGATTTTTGGGGTAATGTGGTCGGTATTATGCCCTGAGCGTTAGCTCAGTGGTTAGTGAACTGGACTACAAAGGACAAGGGGTAGGGTTTGATCCCAACCGACGGCTTACAGGTTCACCCAGCCTTAAATGGGTACCGGATTTTTTTCTGGGAAAATTAATTTTAAGAAGAAAGGAAAGAAAAATGTGGAACATCATACAATAGGTGTTTCCCCACATACAACAAATTCTTTACTTATAAAAAAAAATTCAGTAAAATTTAGGTGGATCCCGCACCAAATGGAAAGTATATTATATATATGTATAGTAGTTTTCTGGCTTTTAGTTATGCTCTTTCTTTAATATCTCACTTTGCTCTGAATGTGTCCTAGTTACATTGCTTTCCTCTGATTGTTTCCTTGCTTTAGTATCTCTTTCCTGTGATTGTTTCCTAGCTATAGTATCTCTTATTTGTGAATGTTTCCTATCTCTAGTATCTCTCTTTGCTTTGACTCTTTCCTATCTATAGCATCTCTCTTTGATAAAATTGTGTCCTAGCTATAGTATATATTTTCTGTGAATGTTTCCTAGCTAAAGTGTCACTCTTTGCTTTGGTTATATCCTAGCTATAGTACCTATCTTTGGCTTTATTGTGTACAGGCTATAGTATATCTTTTCTGTGAATGTTTCCTAGCTAAAGTATCACTCTTTGCTTTGGTTATTTCCTAGCTATAGTATCTATCTTTGCCTTTATTGTGTCCTAGCTATAGTATCTCTTTCCTGCGATTGTGTTCTAATTAGAGTAACTCTATTTGCCTTTATTGTGTCCTAGCTATAGTATGTCGTTTCTGTCATTGCATCTTACTTATAGTATCTCTCTTTGTCTCTATAGTGTCTTAGTTATAGTATCTATTTTCTGTGATTGTACCCTAATTGTAGTATCTCTTTTCTGTCATTGCATTCTAACTATAGAATCTCTCTTTGTCTTTATTGTGTCCTAGCTATGGTATCTCTTTCCTGTGATTGTGTCCTAATTAGAGTGTCTCTATTTGCGTTTATTGTGTCCTAGCTATAGTATATCTTTTCTGTCATTCTATTTTTCTTTTTCTTCTTTCCTTCTTCATCTGCCTTTCAGCGTCGAGGGGAGATGTACTTTTCTGTCATTGCATCCTACTTATAGTATCTCTCTTAGCCTCTACCTCTATTGTGTCTTAGCTTATAGTATATCTTTTCTGTCATTGCATCCTAACTGTAGTATCTCTCTTTGTCTTTATTGTGTCCTAGCTATAGTATCTCTTTTCTGTCATTGTATTCTAACTATAGTATCTCTCTTTGTCTTTATTGCGTTTTAGTTATAGTATCTTTTTTCTGTTATTGCATTCTAACTATAGTATCTCTCTTTGTCTTTACAGTGTCTTAGCTATAAGTATCTCTTTTTCATGATTGTGTCCTAGCAATAGTATCTCTTTTCTATCATTGTATCCTAACTATAGTATCTCTCTTTGCCTTTATTGTTTCCTAGCTATAGTTTCTCTTTCCTATGATTGTGTCCTAGCAATAGTATCTCTTTTCTGTCATTGTATCCTAACTGTAGTATCTCTCTTTGCCTTTATTATTTCCTAGCTATAGTTTCTCTTTCCTGCGATTGTTTCCTAGCTATAATATCTCTTTTCTGTGAATTTCTCCTGGATATGACCAATAAATATAAATTTTTTTCTATTTATTTTACAGTCAGTAGCCTGGTATGCCTTGTGGTGGTAAGTTTGATATTTTATTTTACTAGTACAGTTGTTTGTTTAAAGCAGGTTTCCAAATAAATAATCTGTTATTCTCCAGATGGGTCTTGTTGGTTCAATCACAATAGACATGAATTACAATGTTTATTTTCTTGTATTGAAGATAAAATAGAAACTATGACTGAGACTCCTCATGGTAATTGCACTGGGCACACATCATTATTCTTTAGGTTATAGAGTACACAGAGACGTCATTAGAGATGGGCCTACTTGCAGCCCTGTTAGTATAATGTCACTGGACAAGGTTCACCTTTGTGAACTATAGATGGCTGACAGAATCCTACCCACTACTGCCCTTGCTGTTGGGTGTTCTTGTCTCCTCTTGCCCACCTTCAACCCAATAATGTTGGGTGTCCTTGTTCTTTCTTGCCCAGCTTCAACCCAATAATGTTGGGTGTCCTTGTTCTTTCTTGCCCACCTTCAACCAATTGATGTTGGGTGTCCTTGTTCTTTCTTGCCCACCTTCAACCAATTGATGTTGGGTGTCCTTGTTCTTTCTTGCCCACCTTCAACCAATTGATGTTGGGTGTCCTTGTTTTTTCTTGCCCACCTTCAACCAATTGATGTTGGGTGTCCATGTTCTTTCTTGCCCACCTTCAACCAATTGATGTTGGGTGTCCATGTTCTTTCTTGCCCACCTTCAACCAATTGATGTTGGGTGTCCATGTTCTTTCTTGCCCACCTTCAACCAATTGATGTTGGGTGTCCTTGTTCTTTCTTGCCCACCTTCATCCGATTGATGTTGGGTGTCCATGTTCTTTCTTGCCCACCTTCAACCAATTGATGTTGGGTGTCCATGTTCTTTCTTGCCCACCTTCAACCAATTGATGTTGGGTGTCCATGTTCTTTCTTGCCCACCTTCAACCAATTGATGTTGTGTGTCCATGTTCTTTCTTGCCCACCTTCAACCAATTGATGTTGGGTGTCCATGTTCTTTCTTGCCCACCTTCATCCGATTGATGTTGGGTGTCCATGTTCTTTCTTGACCACCTTCAACCAATTGATGTTGGGTGTCCTTGTTCTTTCTTGCCCACCTTCAACCAATTGATGTTGGGTGTCCTTGTTCTTTCTTGCCCACCTTCAACCAATTGATGTTGGGTGTCCTTGTTCTTTCTTGCCCACCTTCAACCAATTGATGTTGGGTGTCCATGTTCTTTCTTGCCCACCTTCAACCAATTGATGTTGGGTGTCCTTGTTCTTTCTTGCCCACCTTCAACCAATTGATGTTGGGTGTCCATGTTCTTTCTTGCCCACCTTCAACCAATTGATGTTGTGTGTCCATGCTCTTTCTTGCCCACCTTCAACCAATTAATGTTGGGTGTCCTTGTTCTTTCTTGCCCACCTTCAACCAATTGATGTTGGGTGTCCATGTTCTTTCTTGCCCACCTTCAACCAATTGATGTTGGGCGTCCATGTTCTTTCTTGCCCACCTTCAACCAATTGATGTTGAGTATCCATGTTCTTTCTTGCCCACCTTCAACCAATTGATGTTGGGTGTCCATGTTCTTTCTTGCCCACCTTCAACCAATTGATGTTGGGCGTCCATGTTCTTTCTTGCCCACCTTCAACCAATTGATGTTGAGTGTCCTTGATCTCTTGCCCACCTTCAACCAATAATGTTGGGTATCCATGTTCTTTATTGCCCACTTTCAACCCAATAATGTTGGGTGCCCATGTTCTTTCTTGCCCACCTTCAACCCAATAATGTTGGGTGTCCTTGTTCTCTTGCTCACTTTCAACCCAATAATGTTGACTGTTCTTGTCTCTTCTTGCCCACTTTCAACCCAATAATGTTGACTGTTCTTGTCTCTTCTTGCCCACTTTCAACCCAATAATGTTGACTGTTCTTGTCTCCTCTTGCCCACCTTCAACCCAATAATGTTGACTGTTTTTGTCTCTTCTTGCCCACTTTCAACCCAATAATGTTGACTGTTCTTGTCTCCTCTTGCCCACCTTCAACCCAATAATGTTGACTGTTCTTGTCTCTTCTTGCCCACTTTCAACCCAATAATGTTGACTGTTCTTGTCTCCTCTTGCCCACCTTCAACCCAATAATGTTGCTCTTTCTTGCCCTTCTTGCCCAAAGATGAAGCTGGGGACGACAGGATGGTTTATAGATATCTGGCTCCTGAAACCTAACTTGTGTTGAATACAAGTGATGATCGACTATACTCGGTTGTAATTTTAAATCTTACTTGCTGAGTTTTAATGAAAAATGTATAACTACCATGACATTAGCTAAAGATGTGTTTTTATTTATACATTTTGAGGAGAAATTTTTCTAACAAGGACAAAAGCTTATTTCAATGCCCTTAGTGCAGCCATATCTGCTTAGAAAATTCATCTTTAAGATCCACAAAATTGATGGAAAATAACCTTTTGAGACATATTGCACAGAAATTGTTAATATTTCTCTGGATACATTTTAGTTACTATTTATCTTTATATCAACAGCGTATAATGCTTTCTCAATTTATTAATGTATAGACTAAATATATAAATAGCTAACAAGAGTAACGAAAACATCCTTAATGAGGCCAAAGAAAAGAGAGAGCTAATTTCCAATATTTGGAAGAAACAATCACCATTTTTTGGCCATGTAATGAGAAGGGAACAGCTGGAATATATTGTGACAACTGGAAAAATTGAGGAACAAAGAGATAGAGGGAAGCAAAGAGAAAAGATACCAGACAGCTTAAGAGAATGGCTTGGCCAACAAAAGAAATGATAAATAACTGTCGAGATTGAAAGTTGTGGAGAGATAGGATCACCTATGCCAGCAGGCATGGTGCTTGATGATGATGATAGACTAAATGTGAAGTGGTTTTACATTATATTACAATTATAGTTAATGGATGGGCTGGGTAATCTAGAGGTTAGATGTCTGCATCTGGACAAGAAGGTTTTAGGTTTGATTACCACCATATGTGGTGCATACAAGCAACACACTCCCCTGGTCTCTGGGTAGTGAAATCCGATATCTAGCCTTCTCAGAAAGTGGCATAAAGGTAGGAGGATCTGAGTGCATTCTGCACACGTTAAAGAATCCCTGTCAGTTGAAAATCGACAAGAGTAGGTAAAAAATCTACACAGCACAGAAAAAATTAGGAAAAAAAAATATCTGCCCAAAATGTTAAAACTGTAGAGAATAAAAGATATGAGAGTACCTCTAAAGTTGGAGAATATTTGCCTGTATGGCGGAGGACAGGAAAAATTAAAAAATAAAAAAAGGTATGTAAGAAGCTTTACGTGACAAGTGGACGACACAGACTAAACAACGTTTCGGCTCAATAGGCCTTCATCAGGAACAAACAATAAAAACACACACACAAATTAATAACGAAACAACCAAAACAAAAACAATCGAAATGTGTTAAAGAAAACAACAACAAAAAGTAAAACTATCCTGTCAAATCCAAAATAAAATCGTAACCAAGTGCGGCTGTCGTGAACGTCGAAAATCGTGCGAAAAAGTGCGTAAATGTAAACAGAACCAGATGAGTAAACACAGGGGTCAGTGTGCAAACACAAAGGAGAAAGAATCGAATAGTAGTCTGACAGGTGTAAAAAGACGCTAAGAGTGAGATGTCTGAGAGTGGGGTACAGTAAAAATAAATGAGGGGTAAGAAGCACAGAAAAAAAATTTTTTATAGAGGAGAAAACCGAAGTGTCTCATAAGGGACTAGAGGAGAAGAACTATAAAAAGTATGGCATAGTAAGTAGACCAAAGAACCCAAATATGTGTAGTAGAGAAGGCTATGCAAAAGGGAAGGAGCAAGCAAAAAGAAACTATGCGTATGAGTGTGATACATTCATACCTCTCGGGGTCAGCGAACCATACTGGACTATAAGGCGATTTTCCAAAGTATAGCGGCTGCGGTCGCCAGAGTGACAAAGGACACCTGAGTACATGGCTGTCAGTGTGAAAAATAGAAAAAAGTGATATTCTCACAAAATTCAGTTCCTTGGAACTTTGCTAGAGATATAAAGATGGTAAATGCTAACACCATGGTAAATGCTAACACCATGGTAAATGCTAACACCAAACAACAGTATAGTTCATGGTTTTTTTTTTTTCCTTTTTCAGAATTGGTGGTACAAGAGGGGAGATCTTGTAAGTATTTGTAACAGATGATGATGGATTGATTTCATTTTACAATTACTGTTACAATTACTGTTACAATTACCACCTTTGTGACTGGTTTATAGCAAGGAATACAAATTAATGGCAGTTACAATATTTTGTATTCCAATTTTTATGTGCTTTTCTTTTTTTTTTTATTTGAACCAGCTTCCAGTTTATTTTTCAAGGTTTGAGGCTCCTATCGTATATGTAATCCACTTGCTGGAGAGCTTCTTTATATGTATTTCACATGCTGGAGATGTAAGTTCTGAACCTTTGGAGCAAAATAATATATGTTTATGTGCCACATTGAAGAAGCCTTGAAAAGTTGTGGAAATCAAAACTCATCAGCACAAACACAAAACTTTGACTTCAAATCAAATGTACTATAAACCCAAAGTATGCGTGTGAAATTGGAAAACAACAATAGACATAGAAACAAAGTTGAACGCATTCGAAAATAAATGTCTAAGGAAAATACTTGGTATAGCGTGGAACGAATTCAAAACAAATGAGGAAATTAGAGAAATCGCCAATCAACCACTAATATCTTCAGTAATAAAGAAAAGACGATGGTCATATGTTTGACATGTGATAAGAAGAGATAATAACCGAATAGGAAAACAAGCCCTCATGTGGGAAACAACAGGTAAGAGGAAAAGAGGAAGACCCAGAGAGACACTGAGAAGAACATTGATGAGAGAGGCAAGAGCAGCAGGAATCGGCTCCCTCATGAGATAGAGCTGCTTGCACAGAACAGAGACAAATGGCGAGATTTTATAAAATATCTTTAAAAGAACTGAAAACTGCTAGAATAAAAATTTAGATAAGAGAAGAAGTATCTTGGTCTACGCCCTATGGGCCGGCTACGGCTCGAAAGGTCAATAGATAGATGTGCCACATTGCTGATCATATGGTAGCCATATATTGGTATTTGTAGTAAATCATGCAGATGGGGTTCATTAACATAAGGTGGCAACTCATAAATTGAAAGAAGAGAAGAAAAATTCAGATGTTAACTCTTTCATACCGTACAGATGAGTTAACAGCTGATGGAGTATAGGGAAGACAATTCATGAAAAAAAAAGTTAAGTAAACCTACAAAGTAATGTTATTATTCTCATCTTTTATCTACAAATGTCCAGGGAAATATAGAAAGATGATACTGACAAAACATTACCCAACAATGTAAAGTAAAGGTTCTCTCCTCTGCCTTACTAGGTGTAAAGGTAAAGTACAAGACTGCGGTGTCTTATGACGCAAGTTTTCACCCATATGTGCTCGGCTGCCTATCCAAAAGTGTTCAGAGACTTCTGGATAGTGTTGCTTCAAGCATTGAAACTCACAATGCGAGGCGGCATTCCTCACCTTCCCAGAGTACTACCCTGGTACCCATTTCTGCCAGCAGCTGGGCCGATCGCAGGGGTATTTTTTTTTCCAACTACGAGTACAAGTCACACTTTTTCTAGTGGGAATTGAACATGGTTTGTCCGAGCGTCGGTTACCTAGTCGAGTGATTTTTCCAATTAGGCTTACCAAGGCCCCAAAGGTGTACCCCTTACTATGTATATTAAGAATATGTACAATTGTTTGTCACTGAAGCATTAGTTAATTTAATTATTTGCATCTTTCCATAAAGATGAAATACACAGGTTTCTTCTATTATACATTTAAAGTGATTTAAAGAAGTAATATTTTTATAAATTAAAAAAACCTTTATGATTGAAAATTGCACCGCCCAAAACTCTCATATTTGCCAATCTTATTATTTCAAGCATTAACTACTGTAATATATTTGTACATAAATATATATTTTAGCTACAAATTTGGAGTTGTGTGTGGCTGTCACAAATTGAAACCACATCCAAAAAGTATCTATATAAAGAATAAGGGCACTGTACTAGAATTAGAACTACTTCTTCCATAAATGATGCTAAATTTTCAAGATTAGAACTAAAATGCCACTTTGAGATAAAGACAAAAGGGCTGTGTTTAGCTAAATACAAACAACTGTGTTTGGCTAAATACAAACAGCTGTGTTTGGCTAAATACAAACAGCTGTGTTTGGCTAAAGGTAACGATACATGTTGGCATGATCAAGATCATAGCAAGGTTGAATCTCCAGCAGTCATGACTATTCTTGTTTATACCGGCGGCTGTGGTACTCTGAGTACAGCATTATGGTTTGGGTATGCTCACTCTCTTGTCAATTCAAATCACAAGGTTAGAAAGGGGGCTTATAGGCAATTCTCAGATGCAGCAGAGATACACCTATCCTCTAGTGAGGTACTTACTTGATTTACTGAGCATTAGAGTGCAGCATAGATCTTCTCAGGTCTGAGATTATTTGAACATGGTATGGAACATAAATGACACCTTGCTTTCAGAATTGCTTGGTCTAACCAGTGACAGGTGCCTCAGGCATGGAAAATCATGGATGGCCAAGGGAGAAGAGTCCATAAGGAGAGTATGTGATCTGAATGACATTAGGGCTGCCAAGGATTGGATAGAAGTAACAGCGGGAAAAAAAAAGAGGCTAACCTTAGTAATGATTCAGCTCAGCAGGGAGTGTTGGAACTAGGCTTACTTCTGAATATAGAGGTCATAATAAGGGAATCCATAAAAAAGTGTGGGCACATCAGGACCTTATCATATACACGGATGGTTTTGTATCCTGCGGACAGTACAGTGGTTAGGGTTTTGGGGGATACCAAAATGGTAGAAAAGTGGCTAGGGAATCTGCAATTGTAGCATTATGATGTCCCAGCATGAGAATGGAGATAGAAACAGGAATGACAGAATGTTGGTTGCACAGATCATGGATCACAAAGACTTTGCGATGAACTCGCAAAGACTTTGCGATGAACTCGCAAAGTATACTGCAGAAGATTGACAGTGTCATGGCAGGAGTGGATGCAGCTCTTGGATGGCTCTAAAGTAAGTGCTTTAACCTGGGTGTACTCTCTAGGGCACGCTGGTGCACATGGGAATGAAATAGTCCCAGATAAGCTCGCTGGTCACTCTGGCACTGAGTGTGGCCTTACTCTGAACAAAGAGGACATCGCCAAGTTTGTTCTTCATTCCTGAAGTGAAGAATGGGTGGAACAATGATGTATACATTGAGAGACTGAGGAGTCTAAAGGTGGAAAAGGAATCTGGTCGATCAGGAGTGCTTAGTGGGAAAAAGCAGATATATCTACAATTGTACCTTACAGGAACAATCAGTCTGCACATGCTTCGAAAAATGCTGCGAGGAGCAATTCAGCGGGTATGGGGATGCCCTGACTGCAATGAAACTGATTCCATAAATCATCATCATCATGTGCCATACCGGTTGGCGTAGGTGATCATGTGCCTCCACAATCTTCTATCTACAGTACATCGTATCAGTTCTGTTGTTGACTGTTTTCCATGCCATGACACCAAGCTATACAGTATTTTCTCTCTTTGTCGTCCGCGATCTCTCTTTCCTTTTATCTTGCCAGTTGTAACCAAGTATTCCAACTTCCCTCTTCTCATGATGTGCCCAAAAAATGTTGATTGCTTCTTTCTGACGTTTTTTAAGAGCTCCCTTTTTGTGTTGGCCTCTTTGAGAACTTCCTCATTGGTCTTTTTAACTGTCCAGGGAACTTTCAACATTCTTCTGAGAAATCCCATCTCTGTGGCCTCTAATCGTCTTTTCATTTATGTGTCTATTGTCCATGATTTGCTTCCATAGGTCAGAATTGGTTCTATATAGCATCGATGAACTCTCATTTTTATTGACATAGATTTGTTGTATAAGGTATTTTTCATTTTCTGAAATGCTATTTTGGTCTGAGCTATTCTGCTTTTTATTTCTGTGGTGCATCTCCCATCCGATGTTATTATTGTGCCCAAGTATTTGAAACGTTGCACTTGTTTCAGATTTGTCTCATTTATTTGATTCCATAAATAGAATAAAATTTAATAGAATAGCTGTGAGTTACAGTCCATATTTTTCCATGACCACAGCACATTTTTGTGTGTTGTGGTCGATATCATGACAGTACCTCCTTTACTTCCCAGAAAAATCTCTGATGCCCATTGCAACCCCAGAGTCTTATTGGTCCAAAAATATTTGTCACATCTCCCCAACAATGTGGTGATAGTAAAAACATTATGGGTTTTCACTTAATATTACATATAATCTTTGGGGCATAATGCTCTCTTACTTATGTGGGGCATAATGGGGTTCTTTTAATTCTTCTTGTCATATATTCATCTGCATTTTCATTTACAGGAATTTTAATTTTTCCTGGGCAGCAAGAATATGTTGCTCTTCATTTTTAGGATGAATCTATCTTGTTTGATATGGCTTGGAAAACTGATCTTATATGATATATTAGGATTAGTTTCAGGAACTAGGGTCTCGTGAATTCTTTACAGATTGTATTGCCGTATCAATACCAATATTTAAATCCAATATAAATCAAAACCAATATGGAGGCGAAGGCGCGCCTCCCAGCACCAGAGCTGGAAGTTGTCAGCGACTCATAGCTGATGGCTTGCGCCAGGATCGTGAACCAAAACCATCCAGACCCTGCTCCACCTCTCCACGGTGCCTCCAGTAATAGACTAACCTGTCTAGTCTGGCCAAGCAAGCAGGGATCGAAGAGGGAAGACAACCCGGTACTCAAAAATGTCGTGCTGAACTCGAATGTGTTGGGCCGAAAGGCGCAAATATAACAGTTATACTGCAAACCACAACACAACGCAGACACGTTCAATTAACGTCCTTTCAAGGACGGATGACAAAGAGGAATTCTATAGTCTATGAATACTCTAGAATACTTTAGTCATCGAGCAAACGCAAGCAAGCAAGCAAAACCAATATATGCCTGCTTCATAGACTACATCAAACCATTTGATAGAATACACCATAATCAACTTATAGACTGCCTAAAAGATATAAATCTGGACGACACAGACATACGAATAATATGTAATTTGTACTGGGAGGAAACAGCAATAATAAAATATAAGGAGAACTCTAAACCCATTGATATAAAAAGAGGAGTAAGACAAGGATGCATCCTATCACCAAGCTTGTTCAATCTATACACTGAGCAAATCTTTAAAAACATCTCAGAGATGCCAGGCCTAAACATTAATGGAAAGATAATCAATAACCTAAGATATACTGATGTTACTGTACTACTAGCAGAAAATCCTAAAGATCTGCAACAATTACTTAATGAAATAAACATGATAAGCAAAATATATGGACTAGATTTGGTTATTTGGTTATAGCAGACCCCTGTATCACTGCAAATGAATTAAAATCCATAATTACTCAACCGCCTGTGCCAGCGTAATCATCCGAATTACTAACTCATCTCCCAAACAAAGAAAAGTAACCCTAGTTCCCATCATATCAGTCTCTGCACACGCCAAAAGACATAAGGCGAAACCGCACAGAAAGCAAACACAGCCAACTGTTCCTTGTCATACGATATCATCATTCATCGTAAACAATCGGAATGTCGAAACATGATCAAAACGGATGGGACACACAGCTCACGGTGTGCACAGAGCATTTAACTCAGTAGCTCCTGCAACAAGCCGGACTTGGAATACGAGGAAACTGCAACAAGGAACACTTTTCATACATAGCCTTCAATGGTTCCTGCCGCCTATCCACCATATACTGGAAGTTCACGTCCTCCTGAAAATGATGATCATCATATTTTTAAAAAATGTATATCACTTGATGATGTTAGGTCATCGTTGTTGACTCCAATTCCGTACATATAAACACAAAGTTGGTCGTCAGAATGGACTAGATATGAATATCAAATCGACTAAAACAATGATCATAAACAAAGAAAATTCACAAGACCTACAATTAAATATCAAAGTTGAAGGAATACATCTGGAGACAGTTCAGAGCTACAACTAACTGGGACACACTATAACAAGTGATGGAAAATGTACAAATGAAATAAACAAAGGAATACGTTTGGCAAAAAGTAATTTTAATGCCATGAAAAATATACTAACAACAAAACAAATAACACCAGGGCTAAAACTAAGAATAACAAAATGTTACATCTTCTCAATATTCATGTTTGGCACAGAAACATGGAGATTAGACCAAAAAAAAACAGAACACAAAATTGAAGCCTTTGAAATGTGGATATATAGAAGAATAGGTAGAATTGGATGGAAAGAAAACAAAACAAATGATGAAGTTTTAAAACAACTAAAAATGAAAAAGGAACTACTAAATACAATTAGATAGATGGCAAGAATATATAACAGATTTATTTCATGACGAAAGGGACAAAAAGCCAGACATAAAATGTACATACAACTATAAAATCCTGAAATCTGAAGTAGAAAAAGCTATAAAAACAATGAAAAAGGGAAAAGCAGCAGGGCCTGACAATATACAGATAGAGATGATACAGGCTCTAGAAGAGTTTGGCGTCAAAGTGATCGCAGACATATGCAATGACATATACCATACAGGATACATACCAAACGATCTAAAAACATCAACTTTCATTGTATTGCCTAAAAAGAATGGTGCAGTTGAATGCAGTGACTTCAGAACAATAAGCCTAATGAGCCAGGTAACAAAAATTTTACTAAAAGTTATACAGGGAAGGATTCAGAATAAAATCAATACTGAATTAGATGAGCAACAATTATATTCAGGAACAACTGTGGGACAAAAGAAGCCATATTCAGCATGAGAACATTGATTGAAAAGTACACAGAAGTAAACAAACCAATATATGCCTGCTTTATAGACTACACCAAAGCTTTCGATAGAATACACCATAACCAACTTATAGACTGCCTAAAGGATATAAATCTAGACAACGCAGACATACAACTAATATGTAATTTGTACTGGGAGCAAACAGCAATAATAAGATATAACAAGGAGAACTCTACACCCATGGACATAAAAAGAGGAGTAAGACAAGGATGCATCCAATCACCAAGCTTGTTCAATCTATACACTGAGCAAATCTTTAAAAACATCTCAGAGATACCAGGCCTAAACATTAATGGAAAGATAATCAATAACCTGAGATATGCTGATGATACTGTTCTACTATCAGAAAATCCTAAAGCCTACAACAATTGCTTAATGTGATAAACATAACAAGCAAAAAATATGGACTGGAAATGAATATCAAAAATACTAAAACTCTCGTATGATCATAAACAGAGAAAATTCTCAAGATCTACAATTAAATATCACAGTTGAGGGAATACATCTGGAGACAGTCCAGAGTTACAACTACCTGGGACATACTATAACCAATGATGGAAAATGCAAAACTGAAATAAACAAAAGAATAGGTATGGCAAAAAGTAATTTTAATACCATGAAAAATATACTAACAACAAAACAAATATCAGCAGGCCTGAAACTAAGAATGGCAAAATGTTACATCTTCTCAATATTCCTGTATGGTGCAGAAACATGGACATTAGACAAGAAAACAGAACAGAAAATTGAAGCCTTTGAAATGTGGATTTATAGAAGAATAGGTAGAATTGGATGGAAAGAAAAGATAACAAACGATAAAGTTCTAAAACAACTGAAAATAAAAAAGAGAACTACTAAATACAATTAAGACAAGACCAATGACATTTTTGGGGCATGTTAAAAGACACAACAGCCTACTAAAAGTAATATTGGAAGGGAAAATACAAGGTAAAAGAGGCAGAGGCAGACCAAGACTAACATGGACGAGTAACATCAAAAGATGGTCAAGTCAATCTATGACAGCCTGCACCATCAAAGCAAGAAACAGAGTAGAATGGCGATCCATGGTGGCCAACCTTCGTTGCGGAGAAGGCACACGATGATGATGATGAAATACAATTAGAACAAGACAAATGAAATTTTTGGGACACAACAGCCTAATAAAAGTAATATTGGAAGAGAAAATACAAGGTAAAAGAGGCAGACCAAAACTAACATGGATGAGTAACATCAAAAGATTTACAAGTCAACCTATGACAATCTGCACCATCAAAGCAAGAGACAGAGTGGAATGGCGCTCCATGGTAGCCAACCGTCTATGCAGAGATGGCACTGAATGATGATGATGGCCATATGATTAGCTATTGCATCTTCTATCAAGTTTGCACATGTTTTTCTTGTTGGAAGGAGTGCTTTTCTCTCTCCTTAATATGTTTCATAGATTTGCATATTTTCACTTAGTTCATTGTATGGAGGATTTTGGTCACTACAGAATTTAATTCTTCAGAGGTTTGCTATGATTTTAACCTCATAGGCTATTACTGTTTAATCATATATGCATTTTCATTCTGAACAGGGCAGTGAGAAGTATTGGTTTATCATACTGGTTGGAGCGGTGATATTTCTACAGTGTATCACCACAGACCTCTTTGTTTTCAAGAATGTGACACCAGAAACAACAACTACAGTTTCAACCACAGTCACAACTATAACCACCCCACCAACTCATAATGGAACCACCAGCGTCTTCTCTTGGATGACTAATTTATCACCTTCAACAAAACACGTTTAGGATATCCAACTTCAATGTTAACAAATAATGCAGCATTATGTTGGTATGTTGACGCTAACAATGTAGTCAATAATTTTATTATTATTGCTATTATAAATTTTAATGGAAATTAAACATTTATTTTTTTACAAATTATATAAAAAGCTTACAATATTTATCACTTTATAATGGAAATGTATATCATGAAAGTTCAGGTTTAAAACTCACAGTGAAATCTTTTCCAAGCAAACAATGAACAAACCATCAGTAAACTTTTCCCAGCAAACCATGAACAACCTATTGTAATCCATCCTCATTAAACCATGCATCAAAATAATTAATTCTTGATGGAGTTTGGTGCTTATTTCTCTGTTGTTTTGCACTGGAGACACTGTTAGGTTTATTGTTAATAGGCCTTGGTAGTTTTTGGTAGTTTCGTATGAGTTCGTGCTTTCATTACTTCACCTTGTGTTTGACTTCTGATATTATCTTTATTATTAGGCACTCTCTTACACATCGCCTTGAATTAATCCTCATTCTTTCAACTGGAAATATCGACAAATGAGATATGTGTACTATCACACCAAAACACGTTTATTAGCACAATATTCACAGTTGTACAGTTCCACATTTCCACATTGATACATAATACTTGAACACTCTAAGTATTTTCTTATTCTAGGTTACGTTCATGTTAATTATATTTGGTGGCGTGGATAACGCTTAATTACACACTCCTAGAAAGTTCATGAAATCAAACAAATCCTAGAAAGTTCATGATATCAAACAAATCCTAGAAAGTTCATGATATCAAACAAATCCTAGAAAGTTCATGATATCAAACAAATCCTAGAAAGTTCATGATATCAAACAAATCCTAGAAAGTTCATGATATCAAACAAATCCTAGAAAGTTCATGACATCAAACAAATCCTAGAAAGTTCATGACATCAAACAAATCCTAGAAAGTTCATGATATCAAACAAATCCTAGAAAGTTCATGACATCAAACAAATCCTAGAAAGTTCATGATATCAAACAAATCCTAGAAAATTCATGATATCAAACAAATCCTAGAAAGTTCATGACATCAAACAAATCCTAGAAAGTTCATGACATCAAACAAATCCTAGAAAGTTCATGATATCAAACAAATCCTAGAAAGTTCATGACATCAAACAAATCCTAGAAAGTTCATGATATTAAACAAATCCTAGATAGTTCATGATATCAAACAAATCCTAGAAAGCACATCATACCTCACACTCCTGGTGAGTATCTAATGTTACACAAGTCATAGAAAATATCATCATCATCAAGTACCATGCCTGCTGGCGTCGGTGGTCATGTCTCTCCACAACTTTTGATCTCGACAGTTATTTATCATTTCTGTTGTTGACCTTCTGCCAAGCCATTCTCTTAATCTGTCTGGTATCCTTTCTCTTTGCTTCCCTCTATCTCTTCATCCCTCGATTTTTCCAGTTGTTACAATATATTCAAGATGTTCCCTTCTCATTACACGGCCAGAAAAATTATGATAGTTTCTTCCTAATATTTTAAATGAGATCTCTCTTTTCTTTGGCCTCTTTCAGAACATTTTAATTACTCTTCTTAGCTGTCCATGGTATTCTCAACATTCTTCTGTAAAACCACATTTCTACAGCCTCCAGTGATTTTCTTGTCTGTTGTTCTATTGTCAATGATTCACATCCATAAGTTAAGACTGGTTCTACATAACATCTAAGAACTCTTTTTCTTCTTTCAATTGTCAAAAATGGATTGCATAATATCTTCTCATGTTTTGGAAAGCTGCTTTTGCCTGAGCCATTCTGCATCTTACCTCTGTTGTACATCTTCCGTCTGAAGTTAACAATGTTCCCAAATATTTAAATTCATTTACCTGTTTTAATATTGTTCCACTTGTCTTTATTGTGCACTGAGGTGATGTCTTTTTCTTTGTTGTTACCTTACTTCTGTCTTTTTGCAATTAAAGCTGAGTCCTTTATTTTTGCTTTCTTTCACTATAATGTCTAACATTTCTTGTAACTCTTTTTCACTCTTAGCGATTAAGACTGTATCATCAGCATACCTGAAAATATTCAATATAGTAGAAAATATACAATGTCATAAATCCTTGAAAGTGTAAAATATCTCACAATATCCTAATTCTTTTAAGGCTCTTGCTAGGCTATCTTCCTCTAGCTAATTAGTTGTCTTTCTCTCTGTGGGATTGAGAGTCCATTTCTCTCTAATTATTCTCTATTAGCTTAGTGCCTTTTCTGCATATATCTCTGTAAGCTTTCATAGCACTCCGCTCCTTCTCAGCAATAGACCATTGGCATGTTATTTTTGTGGTAATGTGGTCGGCATTTACGCCTGTCCCACTTTACTTTCCCAGAAAAAAAATCTGGTACTCATTTAAGGCTGGGTGAATGTGGAAGCCATCATTCAGGATCAAACCCAACCTTTTGTCCATGGTAGTCCAATTCACTAACCACTGAGCTATCATGGCTCCCCTTTCAAATGTGATGATTCTTTATTTTGCATCCGATGTGACATGATCTGTTGCCAGACTTCTCTAATCCTTTTCACTGATGGAGAAATCTCTCATGGATGCAATACAGACATCTCTATACCTAAGATTTGGTCTGTCCTAAACTTTCTATACAGTAACTACCATGGCATTCAATTGATGTCTATCCTTCAATCATGATCCAAACACTTTAGCCTTTTGCTTTGTAACATTGTCAGCATGACTAAAGGCATTTTAAATTTGATGTGAATATATTTGTTTGCCCACTGGTTTGTGTTAATGTGTGAATTTGAATGAGGTTTGCTCTTCTTGTATCTTAGATAAAAGTACTCCTTTTTCATGGTTCACCTGAAAGGTTTTTTGCTGTACTGTCTTTAGTTTTACAACCAAGCTGTGATATCTTGTATTTTTAGGCTCTCATATCCATCTTCCTTATGATAAAAAAAAATGTTAAAATTTAACAAAATATAAAATACTTTTTATAAACTTTAAGAAACATAAGTCATGTAGTTAGGTACTGAATTCATGTGACAATGTTTGTAAGAATACATGCTTGTAACATGTAATCTTTTTTCTTTTAAAGTACATAGTTTACCAATGTTATTTAGATACATGCTGATACTGATCTAATGTCATGAGGGCTTTGTGAACCTTTAACTCTTAGGCCCAGGTCAGAGTTGTATTGCAACGGCTTTTTTTTAAATTTTGTGTGGCATTTTTGGAGAAGTTTGAATTCATCCATTGGATTGGTAGTCAATGTTAGGTCTTCTGTATCAACAGACTCTACCACTGTGGCGACCACAGCAATCTTCACCTCATTGATCAGTTTTTATGAGACCCCCTTTCCCTAGAGGTGAAGTGAAGTCTTGATCAATTGAGTGACAATCTCAGGTCACCTGGTTAATTTCAATTTAGATACACAATGTGGAAAATAAACATCAAACACAATGTGGAAAATAAACATCAAATTGTATTAAACCTTAATGGTAATATCTGTTTGTGACTGATGTGTTTATGATACCATAGTAAAAATTACTACCACTTAAATGTAACTTTCTATTCTATTGACCTTTCGAGCTGTAGCCGGCCCATTGGGCGTAGACCAAGATACTCCTTCTCTTATCTGAATTTTTGTTTTAGCAGTTTTCAATTCTTTTAAAGATATTTTATCAAATCTCGCCATTTGTCTCTGTTCTGTGCTAGCAGCTCTATCTCATTGAAGGAGCCGAATCCTGCTGCTCTTGCCTCTCTCATCAATGTTTTCTCAGTGTCTCTCTGGGTCTTCCTCTTTTCTCTTACCTGTTGCTTCCCACATGAGGGCTTGCTTTGCTATTCGGTTATTATCTCTTCTCATCACATGTCCAACATATGACCATCGTCTTTTCTTTATTACTGAATTAAGTGATTAAGTGCTCTAAAAATTTTCTCTGAACTTTTGACACACAGCCGTGTGTTCACACTAGGCGAGACATTGGAGACTAGGATTTCCTGTCTAAGGTTGATTTATTACCTGAGTGTGACCTCAGAGACCAGACATGTTGGAATGTATATCAGTACAGTTACCATAAGTCCGTCAGTGTGTTTGGCTACCTCATAGCGTTATTCGCTTTGTTTCCCAAGTTACAAAGGATTGTTTTGATGTTAGCAACGACCGAGGAAAATTCCCTGGTCACAGCTTTAAAAAAAAAAAAATGACACATTGGCACAAACAACTTGCGGGGACGACAAATTTTTTTTTTTAAATGTGTGATTTTTGTGTGCCTTATATGAGATCATATCATCTCTTGAAATTTGTTGTTGTTTTTTTTGTAGGGGGGGGGGGGGGGGTCTTACACCAATAGAAACAAATCCAACTCTTAGGGTTCACTGTAAGTAGTAATTATGGAGGAGACTGAGGGGGGGGGGTGATGTTTGACCACTGCAAAATATACCTGTAAAGAGACGAGACAAACTACGACATTTCGCCAAAAACCTTCGTAAGGTACAAGACAACAAATACTAATACAAAAACAAACACTAAATGTGAGTACTTATCTCAGCATGACGATATGAACTGATGGACTTGTGGGGTCCAAATGGCCAGAAGAGGAAAAGTAACCAGGAGGCATGTATGTGCCTGTTGGTTTCAGAATAAATAGCCAATGTGGCAGGTAGGATCTCAAGGGCCAAAAAGGAACAAACATAGTGATACATACCCTAGTTACATAATGTGCATATACCTTAATGTTCAAGTTAATGATATTAACATATATAGACTTAGTCTTTTAATATCTAAAGAAAGAAGAGCTGGGAAAATAGTTTGTGTAAATTGACCACATATATTTAATCTTTTTGTTAACAACATACTATATTTTAACTTAAAAAAATGGTTATAATTACTCTTGTATGCATATGATTTGTTACATGATATATGAATTTGTATTTCTGATTAGTTTAATAACCATATAAAATGTGTGATTTGCACATTAGGAAAAAATTATATTTTGTATTAGTTCATGTCTACTCATTTCTACTTTTCTATAATTCCTTAATTGCCATACACCTTAGCAGGATTTACGAGAGGGATTGGTGCAAATATGTTTTCAGGACCTATTTCCTTCACCAGTTACTACCTTAGTGGTACCCTCAATTATTTAACTACTGTTCTGTTGTATCTTACAAAACTGTGAAAAAAGTGCTTTAACACTAATGAACTGTCTCATTAGTATTTTTTAAATAATATATTTGGTATTGAATGTAATTATTTTGGTATTTTACTGTAAAAATCAGATTAATTTTGAAATATTAGATGACACATGATATATACTATACATCTTTGCTACCTTTGAAACTCTTGGCACATGACGACTCCCTCTGCTCAACCTGGCATCAAGCCATGGTTAAAGTTTAATTAAATTTGAAAGTAGATTTATAATTGACCTATTTAAAAGAGAAAACTGTCCATTCATGAATCTATTGCAGATCACTGGGTAGTAAACTGTCCTACTGAGGACAAGAGGTCAGGTTTAATTTCAGTTGACAGCTTCTAGGTCTATCTATCTGTCTATTGACCTTTCGAGCTGTAGCCGGCCAATAGGGCATACCTCCACACTCTTTCTCTTATCTAAATTTTTATTCTAGCAGTTTTAAATCCTTGTTAAGATCTTTTATCACATCTCGCCATTTGTCTCTGTTCTGTGCAAGCAACTCTATCTCATTGAGGGAGCCGATTCCTGCTGCTCTTGCCTGTCTGATCAATGTTCTACTCAGTGTCTCTCTGGGTCGGCCTCTTTTCCTCTTACCTGTTGTTTCCCACATGAGGGCTTGCTTTGTTATTCGGTTTTTATCTCTCCTCATCACATGTCCAACATATGACCATGGTCTTTTCTTGATTACTGAAGATATTAGTGGTTGATTGGCGATTTCTCTAATTTCCTCATTTGTTTTGAATTTGTTCCACGCTATACCAAGTATTTTCCTTAGACATTTATTTTCGAATGTGTTGAACTTTGTTTCTATGTCTCTTGTTATTTTTCAGCTTTCACACGCATAGGTAAGGGTTGATAGTACATTTGATTTGAATAGTCTAAGTTTTGTGTTTGAGCTGATGAGTTTTGATTTCCATAACTTTTCAAGGCTTCTGAAAGACATTGCTGCTTTAGCTATTCTGATTCTAATTTCTTTGCTTGTATCCACTTCTCGATCAATATGACTTCCAAGATAGATAAAGTGATCGATCTCTTCCACTGGTTTGTTTTCCATGTATATTTTGTCTTCTGTTGGAATTAAGCGTTTCATGACTTTAGTCTTTTCATGATTGATCTCAAGCCCAATTTTGCTGGCTATTGATGATAGTTCATTTGTGTTTTCCTGCATGGTTTTTATCCGACTGCTGATGAGGACTATGTCATCAGCAAAGTCGAGGTCCTCCAAATGGTCTCCTTGTATCCATTCGATGCCTTTATTACCAGTGCAGCATTTCTTCATTATGAAGTCTATAACAAACTCCAAATAACAAGGGTGATAAAATACATCCTTGTTTCACCCAATTTCTATTGGAAAACATTCGCTCAGTCCTTCCTTTGTACGAACTGCACATGTGTAGCCATCATACATGTCTTTGATAATATTTATGATTTTTTATGATAAGCCATATTTCTTCAGAATTTTCCACAAGGTCTACCCAACCCTAAATCACAACCAGATTTTCAAAGAAAGAAAGACAGTGCATTGACCACATTAAACAGAGTATGGAGTCACAGCCTGGGCTATGGCTTCCAAATCGCACCTTAGCAAAATTAACAGAACACAGAACCAAGCTGCCTGTATCATCACTGGTGCTATGAAATCTGCACCTATCAAGACTCTAGAAACAGTAACAGGTTTACAACCCTTAGATGACAGACTGGTCACTAAAGTATTGCAACAAGTGGAGAAATATAGAAGGCTCCTTAGCCACCCCATGCACCAAAGAATAACTGGTTTCGGAATTGTACAACCAAAGAGGAGCAACTTCGCTGCAATTGCCAATGAACTAACTACTGGAGACCCAGTACTTTCCCAAACAATATCGAAACCCTTGGGCCCATCTTATATGTCTCCTCATGGAAAACATAAAATACCAGAACTTAAGGAAAATATAACATGAATCATGAAAAAGGCACCCAATCAGACACAGAAAGAAAACATGTAGCAGAAAAACACATACACGATACCTACCCACAGGACTCTTGGTCCCACATATACACAGATGGCTCTACTACAAATGCCACCAGAAATGGAGGGGGAGGTGTGTTCTTGACGCTGAATAATCAGGACGAGATCACCAAGTCAATAGCTACTGGAAAATTCTCAAACAACTTTAAAGCAGAAACTGGGACCATCAGAGATGGTGCAACACTGGTTACTCAACACAAAAATAACATGCACAATAAATTGGTGATTCTGACTGATGCACTGTCAGTACTATCAGCTCTAAAAAGCCCCAAGAACAATGAACTAGATGACTTGAGAACAACCCTGGACCAACTATGCAATAACTTCCAGAGAGTAGTCATTCAGTGGATACCATCACACTGTAATAATATACACAGGAACGAACACGCAGACAAATTAGCTAGAGAGGGAGGGAGATAACCACAAGAGAACCATCCACTCAGTTATGATGAATCCAAATCCATCCTCAAGGGTCAGTTCCATGAAAAATGGAAATGAGAACACCCAAAGCATAACAAGAGTGACGGATACCACCAACTATCAAGGAGGGATCAAGTCATCCTACTTCGCCTATGCACTGGCCACAGTAGAATGAGAAATCACATGTTCACCAAATTCAAAATAGGTACAACCAGCCTATGCCACTGTACACTGGACAATATGACTACAAAACATGTTCTACGGGATTGCCCCCAGTACACAGACCTGAGAAGAGCAATGTGGTCCACGCCCACCTCCCTGGAAGAAAAACTATATGGGGCAATTGATTCGCTTAAACAGACTGCTGAGAGAGTCTGGAATCCTACTCTGATTGAGTCTTGATTTCAGAGAGAGAAATGATTTAACAAATTGTGTGACAAGGTTCTTCTGTTTTTTTTTCTTTTTCATGGTCCATTCAGTGTTCATTTTTTTATGAACCAGCAGAGGAATTGAATTCAACTAAACAAGTGATATTTTGTTCATGAAATTGATTTTATGTATATATTTTTTTTAACTTTATATTGACATATTGTGTTGAATATTTGTTACAAATAATAAGCTTATTTTATAAACGATAAGGATAAAAAAACATGACTTATACTATTAATTTGACTTTGTTTGTGAACTAAATGTTTTTGTAATAGAATAATGAAGTAAACATGACAAGCAAAAAATATGGATTAGATATTAATATAAAAAAGACTAAAACTATGATCATAAATAAAAATAATACTCAAAATCTAAAAGTGGATATCAAAGTTGAAGGAATAGACCTGGAGACAGTTCAGAGCCACAACTACCTTGGATATACTATAACCAGTGATGGAAAATGTAAAACTGAAATAAACAAAAGAATAGGTATGGCAAAAAGTAATTTTAATGCCATGAGAAATCTACCAACATCAAAATAAATAACACCAGAGCTAAAACTAAGAATAGCAAAATTTGGTATCTTCTCAACATTCCTGTATGGTGCAGAAACATGGAGATTAGAAAAAAAAAACAGAACAGAAAATTGAAGCCTTCTGAAATGTGGATTTATAGAAGAATAGGAAGAATTAGATGGAAAGATAAGGAAATAAATGATGAAGTTTTAAAATAACTAAAAAAGAAAAGAGAACTACTAAACACAACTCAAACAAGACAAATGAGATTTGTTTTGACATATTGAAAGACACAGAAGCCTGCTAAAAGTAATCTTAGAAGGGAAAATACAAGGTAAAAGAGGCAGAGGCAGACCAAGACTAACATAGACAAGTAACACCAAAAGATTAACAAGTCAGCTTATGACAATCTGCACCATCAAAGCAAGAAATGGAGCGGAATGGCGCTCCATGGTAGTCAACCTTCAATGTGAAGATGGCACTCAATGGATAAATGAATTGACATATCTATCAGAACTTGTTTATTCATGTGTTGTATCTTTTTTGCCATTGGTGAGTAAATCCATATAAAACCATCAATCTTTTAAGCATTTCAAATGCTGTTTTTTTAATCAGCTTATGTGTCAGATCTTGTAAATTCTATTCCTTAAAATTTTCATTTGCAACCTCACAAACTGTTGTCCATAATTCACAATTACAGAACAATACTGGTTGTGCTTTTCACTTCACAAGTTTTTTGAGTATTTGTTGCAAACAATAAGCTTATTTTATAAACAATAAGGATAAAAAAACATGACTTAAAAAAATGAATTTGGCTTTGTTTGTGAACTAAATGTTTTTATAATAGGGAATTATGGTTCATATTTTCCACTAAAGATATATGTTTTAAAATGTAGTCATCTTCTGTCTAGTATCTTCTCTCTTTATTGTCCATGATCTCTTTTGTCCTGTAATTTCTCAGTTGTACCCAAGTACTCAAACGTTTCTGCTCTCATGATGTGCTTGAAAGATCTTTTTATGTTGGTCTCTTTTAGAATTTCCTCATTGGTCTTTTTAGCTATCCAGTTGAATTCTCAAAGCTCTTCAGAGAAATTCCATCTCTGTGGCCTCTAATAGTCTTTCCATTTATTTGTCAACTGTCCATTATTCACCTCTTTAATTTGTTTGTACTGATCAGTTTAAAAAGAAGTAAATGATGATGCATAAAAAGAATTACACGATGATTCATATTGCAGACAATTTAAGTCACAGAAAGTAGATAGCTTATAAATGAAACAAAAAATCTACACACTACAGATATATGATTGCAGTTTTTTTTGTTTTACGAAGAAGCATAACTACAGTCAGAACATTCCTTTATCTGCTCTGCTGCCTTTTCCAACAGCCAGCTGAAGATGTTCACTTCTGTTTTGTGCTGGTTGTGATTTATTTATTTCCACCCACATGCTTCTTTGACCTTTTCTCAGTCCCAACCCCTGATCTACTTCAACTGTTGGGTATATGGGTTAGTCTCCTGTGGTGTTTCATCTTTGGAGAGTATCCATAATGGCCTTTAATAAGCCCAGCTTGCCCCATCACAGAATCCCTAGTAGTGGAACTCCCCAAGACAGCCAACCATCATTTTCATGAACCTCAATGTGTCCAGACACATACATATATGCCCCATTGACCTGCAACTTTTTGCCTCGGTAAGCCAAGTCTCATTCAGTTTTTCAAAGTATATCTAAGTTTGTCGTAATGACTGCACAGGGGGTTTGCTTTTCTACCAGCCACTTCATTGCTGCAATGCCAGCTTTCATCACCATACAGCTGCTTGTGGTTCCATTTATATCTGATCTTTTCTTTTCTTTTTTAAACTATCTTTCCATTGAGATAACCAGCGAAACCCCAACCATTCTGCTCTGCTCATGGTTACAATAAATTAATAATGTTAATGATACTATTACTAGACTTTATAACAAAAAATTGTGACTTGTATATAGTTTATTTTTTGGTTAATTCTTTATGAATTATTATTTTCTTGTTTATTGTGTAAAATTTCTATTTTTATCAGAATGTATATTTTACTGTGTTATCATTACTATTAGGTGCCATTCATTAAAACTGTGATCTTAATATCCTCTGTCTGCAACTAACAGTACAAAATATTAAAAAAATATATATATATTTGTAATGCTCTTTTGCACTTTTTTAAACATATACTGTTCAGTGTCTAACTGTTAAAGTGTCCATATTATATTAAATAGACACTGCTTTAACCAGTGATTTTAGGAAACTGTGTACACAGAATTAAAAATTACTGTTCTGAGCTAATGTGTACTAGCTCTGTTCTATGCCTTGCTATATATAATTCTCTATAAATATCCCACTATCTTACAGCATATATTTCCTGTATTTTTCTTGTTAACTTTGTTCTAAAATTTATATTATTTATTCAAATCGTGCTCTTCTACAAACGCCATTATTTATGTTGAATGCTTTATTTTATCAATGTCATGTATCATTGTTTGTTATCTTCCATGATATTCGTATTTACATCCAAATTAGTGCTTGCTAGTTTATATAAAATTGCTGATTATATTATTTGTTGATTTCACACTTGATTTGTTATGTTGATTTCCAATGATCAAATAATTGAGACCAAGTGTATACAGTTTTCTTGGTTAGGGACTGTTTGTTCCAAGCATATGATTTTCTGTTGACATATTGTAGCTACCAGTGTATTTATCTCCATTACATAAAATGGATGGGATGGAGAAACAGTTTGTATTAAAGTGGCTCGTCAGTCATTCGGATGTCAGCTTGATTCTTGGTAAGGTCAAGGAATTTTTCCCGTATGGACTGAAATAAAAACCCTGACCTGTGTGTGTGTGTGTGTGGATGCTTATTTCATAGCCCCTAAGTAAATCCATTGTAGATTTGCTAAAACAAGAGTGGTATATCAGATACGTTGTAATAATGATATAATGCATGTGAAATAAGTATTTACAGTACAGGGTATGTTGGATTGTGAGAGAGTGATGGTGCCTCTAGATGAGAAAGTATATCTATTAACATCCTTGTGTGATGCAGAAACTTGGAAACTTAATTTAAAAAAAAAAAAAACAGAAAAGAAACATTGAAGCACTTTGATATGTGAATTTACAGAAGAAAGAGAAGAATTGAGTGGACATAGAGGAAAACAATTAAACTTTGAAAGAGCTGAAAATGAACTATTTAACCCTTAATTACGGTACCTATCTGTGACCAACATGTTTACTATACCAGTAAAAATTACTGCTACTTAAATGTAACATTTGGTGCTCTAAAAATGTTTCTCTGAACTTTTGACATCAGCCGTGTGTTCTCACTAGGCAAGACACAGGAACTCGGATTTCCTGGCTCAGGTTGATTTATGACCTGAGTTTGACCCCATGGACCAGACGTGTTACAATGTCTATTGGTAAAATTGCTGTAAGTCTGTCAGAATATGTTCAGCTGCCTCATAGCATTATTCCTTGCATTTCCTAGGTTACAAAACTTGGTAAATTTGTTGCGTATCATAAGAAATTGTATCTCACACAATCGGAAAAAAAAAAGAATTAAACAATTAAAACAAAATCCAATATTCAGGGGTCACCGGAAGTGGTAATTAGGAAGGTACACAGAGGTGGAAAACGTTTGAACATGGCAAAATGTCAAATTTGGAAGAATTTGTGTTTTGATGCTGTAATTTTTACTACAGTAACATAATCTAGCTGTCATTGTAAAAAGTATTGTTATGGAAACAGAGCCATAGATTTGGGAAGCAGTGATCTCTGCATTATGTGACATTTTGGCACGCAAGGTTTCTGTTTTTAAGATTGTGGTTCTGCCCTATGTGCCGTCTTTGGCTCGAAAGGACAATAGATAGATAGAACATAATTTAGGGTTAACGCAGTTTTAATCAGACATGAAGTTTGTTGGTCATGTAACAAAACACAAAAACTAATCATCTAGGAAGCGAAAGTACACGGTAAGGTTAAATGCAGAAAAAGAAAAGACTAAAGTGGACTGATAACATCAAGAGATAGACTGGAGAGCGTATGATATCATGCACCATCAGGACAGAGTGAAATGTCTCACCTAAATAGTCAACCATCAGCGTGGAGATGGCACAAGATGATGTTAATGAATTAATGTATTCATTATTAAGGAAGATCTTCGATATAAAAATCAGTCTATTTCTTTAGCACATGGTGCCTCAACAACTTAAATTGTTAATTCTTTGTGCTGTCATTATCATTAGAACATAAAGGAACCAGTACTGTTCCTGTTTGATACATCTACCTTATCTTTCAGTCAGGTACCATTTTATATCTGAGTCTCTTAAAGTATCCCTGTCAGGAAATGGGCTCATTATCCTTAGGATACAAAGTCAGTAAACAGTCTTCCTAAGACCATGATCATTAGGTCACGTAGTTACTCTTTCCTATCACCTGTTTAACTGAAGAGCGTCATTAACTTGCATGTCCTTTGCAGAATGTTGTACTCATCACAGCCCATCAGAAAGAATCTCTGTCTCTAGTCAGATCTCCCAGTTCTTCTTTTATCACGGTTAAGGTCTCTTTAATGTTTTGAAACTACCTTCTTCTTAGTCCATCCCTGTCTCATCTTTCTTGGCCCATACCTTCCATTAATGTTTATTCTACCAACTGTGTCTTTTGATGTGGCTGCAGTATTTAAATTTCCCCTGTAAGATGTTTATAAGCCAGTTCTTTTCAATCTTTGATTCTTTTAATATGTCTTTATTGGCCTTTTTTTTATTATTATCCAAGGTATCCTAAGGATTTTTCTATTGTATATTGTTTCAAATGAACCAATTTTCTTCATTGCTGTTTGTGAGATAGTCCATGATTCACAACCACATGTAGTCACTGGAAAGATACATGGGCGCTGTAGTTTTAATTTTGTTGTGTGCGGGTATGTTGTTTATGGCATTTATTTTCTGTGTTGCTATTGCTAGCCTGTAGACCACAGTCAAGGTGTCACAGTTTACTCTGTATGAGTATGTGCTGAAGTTGCACATGTAATTTGTTTTCTGAACATTAATGTTCCAGTTTGGTGTGCATGTCAATTGCTCCTGTGCATCATAAAGATTACGAATAATTAAGTAACATGAACAGTAACTTTAAGAGATGTTGCTACAAATGTAAAACCACTTTGAACAAAAATGTATATAAATTGAATACACTAATCATTAAAATAAAACAGACTTTGTTGTTGGTTGTTGTTGATTTTGTTGTCTCTTGGTGTAACAAGTTTAATGAAAAGGGACATCTGTCAATAGTCTCCCCCATGTGGCAACACAGGGGAGAAAGGTATATTATTACCTGCCATGCATGCTGTAAGAAGAAGATTAGGAACTGTCACCTGTTAGTCGAGAAGGACATGCACGGAGTGACCTTGTCAGCAGAATTTACTGGTGCATTTTAAGAAGTGCCGTGATAAGTGGTAGAGCAAATATAGGGAATTCTTATAGAATTTCATAGAGTAGAATAGAATAAGTCAATAGTTGACATTTCATCTCTATTTTATTGCTATCGAATGAATGTAGCTCATAGAGACTTACGCTGTTTTGCTATATCAGTTCCTTGCTATATTTTGTGCAGTTATTATGTTATATTCATGGCTATATTCAGCAGAATAGCTCAGGCCAAAATAGCATTTCAGAAGGACAATTCTGACCTATGGAAGCAAATTATAGACAATTCTCAAAGAAGCCAACACAAAAAGGTAGCTCCTAAAAAATGAGAAAGAAATAATCTACATCTTTGGGCACATCATGAGAAGAGGAAAATTGGAATACAAAGTTACAACTGGCAAATACACGAAAAGAGGGATCATAGATGACAAAGAGAGAAGATAACTTGGTGTTGTGGCATGAAAACAGTCAACAACAGAATTGATACAATGCACTGTGGATAGAAATTGTGGATGGACATGACTGCCTACACCAACCCAAATGGCCCATGATGATGATGATCATGATATTCAGTCTTCTTTGGATCTTCTTTACAAACACATAACTTTGCAGAAGAGATCAAGGCTGACAACAATTATGAGACATAAAATAGTAGATGAAGACATAAAATTATTAATAAAATTTTTATTGACGACAACTGAGAGCACATACATGTTCACAGTTCATTGCCTCATTTGAATCAACTTCTGGAACCTTCTGACTTTATCTGAAGTTGCCACAGTGAAACATTACCCACTATTTCACCATGTCCCCCTGAGCCTTGTGAACTCTTCACATGTGGAATTAATATCTTGTGCATAAACTATTGAAAAAAAGTAAATGTGTAATCATATACTCATGTGTATATTATATATATTTATATATAGATATATATGAAAGAGAAACAGTATATCAACACTCACCCCAGTTTCTGACACTGTCAACATAATCAGTCATTCATAAATGTCCCCTGTGTCAAACACTGTCAGCGTAATCATTCACTTAAGTACACCATCACTCACATCTCTCCACACCAAATCTTTATCTCTGACACTGTCAACATAATCAGTCATTCATCAATTTCCCCTGTGTCAAACACTGTCAGTGTAATCATTCACTCAAGTGCACCATCACTCACATCTCTCCACACCAAATCTTTATCTCTGACACTGTCTACATAATTAATTACTATTTAATTTACCTTCACATCCCAACCCAATCTTCATCTCTGATACTGTCAGTAAAATCAATAACTCAAATATACCATCACTCACTCCTCTGCTAATCTTCATCTCTGAAACTGTCAACATAAGTAATCAAGTATACAATCACACACATACCCCTCCTCCAATCATCATCTCTGAAACTGTCAACATAAGTAATCAAGTATACAATCACACACATACCCCTCCTCCAATCTTCATCTCTGAAACTGTTAACATAAGTAATCAGTCAAGTACACCATCACACACCCTTCCACTAATCTTCATCTCTGAAACTGTCAACATAAGTAATCAAGTATACCATCACACACACACCCCTCCTCCAATCTTCATCTCTGAAACTGTCAACATAAGTAATCAAGTATACCATCACACACACACCCCTCCTCCAATATTCATCTCTGAAACTGTCAACATAATCAGTCAAGTATACCATCACACACATGCCATCTACAAATCTGCATCTCTGAAATTGTCAACATAATTAATCAAGTATACCAGCACACACATGCTGTCTACAAATCTGCATCTCTGAAATTGTCAACATAATTAATCAAGTATACCATCACACACATGCTGTCTACAAATCTGCATCTCTGAAATTGTCAACATAATTAATGAAGTATACCAGCACACACACACCCTCCACCAACATTCATCTCTGATACTGTTAACATAAGTAAAAACCCAAAGTATACAATCGGTAACAACTCCAATTTTCCTCTCAGATACCCCAAACCAGCCACTCATTCTATCATATTCCTTCAACACTGTTTTTCACATTCCAAATCACTCACAGCTGTTACACTTTATTGCTTCTACACATTGTTCACACAGCTTGAACCACTATGGGAGCAGCAATACAACACTGTAATTGAAACATTTAGTAATAAAAAATAAACTACTGGATAAGTTAAGACCTGATATTTGCACATTTACAATTTTAGTAAGCAATTTATACATCTAGATCATTAGTTCATTTACACACATACAACTCTTTTACATAAGTCCATGTGATAGAAAGTTGTGTGGCAAATAAGTTTTGATAACTGTTACACAGAAACACAATTCTGTCTTTAGGTGCAAACACAGAATATTTCTTGACAGAAAAGTTAAAGTCTTGGTTTCCATATTAAAACACATTTTTTGACTTTATATTTTTGGAATATATTTTTTTCTTACATTAATAAATGCAAAAAAGTGATAAGTGTTTACAAATAGTACAAGTGTGCCAGGGACAAAATTGGTCTAGAATTGTACAGACAGAGAGTGTGGCAAGAATAGAGATGTCTTGGTGAAGAAATGCAACTGGCAGTAGTGTAAATTCACAGTGACCTATAGTACATTTATATAAAACGGCAACAGGAAAAATAAATTTAAAGTAATTATTTTTTGGTTTTAAAACAAAATATTGTTTAACTTGTTATCATCAGACAGGGTCAACAACACATAGCGGATCAAGACTTCAATTTATCTCACCTTCAGATGTGCTATAGTAGACTGATCAATGGAGTCAGATTTGCCATAAACACAGTAGTAGTGGAAATTTTGTTATAGAAAACCTAGTAATTCAGTTCTGCTAAGACAGAAAAGCTTCAATTTCTTCAGTAAGTAAAAAAATAAAGCAAAAGTTATCACTAAACCTAACTAGGTGTATAGGGAATATGGCATTAGTGACCATAATTTTCTATGACTGCAGCACATCTTTGAATGATGTGGTCAGTACTGCCCCAGGCCAAACTTTACTTCCCAGAAAATTCTTTGGTACCCATTTTTAAAGGTCTTGTAACCCTGGAGTCGTGTCTATCTGTGAGAAAATCTACTTCTGGGTACTGAACCCAGACAATTCTGATCAGGAAATTCACTAACCACTCAGCCACTGAGGCTTAACTTCTTCAGTAAGAACCATGAAAACAAGGAAGCCACCTACAGTCAGACACATCAATGGTTTATCTGCTCTGAGTCATATGAAGTCATAGAAGCTAAAGCCAGACACATCAATGGTTTATCTGCTCTGAGTCATATGAAGTCATAGAAGCTAAAGCCAGACACATCAATGGTTTATCTGCTCTGAGTCATATGAAGTCATAGAAGCTAAAGCCAGACACATCAATGGTTTATCTGCTCTGAGTCACATGAACTCATAGAAGTCATCAGATAGCTGCTCTGAGTCACATGAAGTCATAGAAGCAGACACATCAATGGTTTATCTGCTCTGAGTCATAGAAGCATGAACATCATACATCCAGAAGTCACATGAAGTCACCACCTACATCCAGACACATCAACTGCTCTGAGTCACATGAAGTCATAGAAGCCACCTACATCCAGACACATCAATGGTTTATCTACTCTGAGTCACATGAAGTCATAGAAGCCACCTACATCCAGACACATCAATGGTTTATCTGCTCTGAGTCACATGAAGTCAAAGAAGCTAAAGCCAGACACATCAATGACCTGCTCAGTCACATGAAGTCAAAGAAGCTAAAGCCAGACACATCAATGTCTTACCTGCTCAGTCACATGAAGTCAAAGAAGCTAAAGCCAGACACATCAATGGTTTATCTGCTCTGAGTCACATGAAGTAAAAGAAGCTAAAGCCAGACACATCAATGTCTTACCTGCTCAGTCACATGAAGTCAAGAAGCTAAAGCCAGACACATCAATCCTGCTCAGTCACATGAAGTCAAAGAAACTAAAGCCAGACACATCAATGAAGTCACATGAAGTCAAAGAAGCCCAGACACATCAATGTCACCTGCTCAGTCACATGAAGTCAAAGAAGCTCCAGACACATCAATGGTTTATCTGCTCTGAGTCACATGAAGTCATAGAAGCCACCTACATCCAGACACATCAATGGTTTATCTACTCTGAGTCACATGAAGTCATAGAAGCCACCTACATCCAGACACATCAATGGTTTATCTGCTCTGAGTCACATGAAGTCAAAGAAGCTAAAGCCAGACACATCAATGTCTTACCTGCTCAGTCACATGAAGTCAAAGAAGCTAAAGCCAGACACATCAATGTCTTACCTGCTCAGTCACATGAAGTCAAAGAAGCTAAAGCCAGACACATCAATGGTTTATCTGCTCTGAGTCACATGAAGTAAAAGAAGCTAAAGCCAGACACATCAATGTCTTACCTGCTCAGTCACATGAAGTCAAGGAAGCTAAAGCCAGACACATCAATGTCTTACCTGCTCAGTCACATGAAGTCAAAGAAACTAAAGCCAGACACATCAATGTGTTACCTGCTCAGTCACATGAAGTCAAAGAAGCTAAAGCCAGACACATCAATGTCTTACCTGCTCAGTCACATGAAGTCAAAGAAGCTAAAGCCAGACACATCAATGTCTTACCTGCTCAGTCACATCAAGTAAAAGAAGCTAAAGCCAGACACATCAATGTCTTACCTGCTCAGTCACATGGTCAAAGAAGCTAAAGCCAGATACATCAATGTCTTACCTGCTCAGTCACATGAAGTCAAAGAAGCTAAAGCCAGACACATCAATGTCTTACCTGCTCAGTCACATGGTCAAAGAAGCTAAAGCCAGACACATCAATGTGTTACCTGTTCAGTCACATGAAGTCAAAGAAGCTAAAGCCAGACACATCAATGTCTTACCTGCTCAGTCACATGAAGTCAAAGAAGCTAAAGCCAGACACATCAATGTCTTACCTGCTCAGTCACATGAAGTCAAAGAAGCTAAAGCCAGACACATCAATGTCTTACCTGTTCAGTCACATGAAGTCAAAGAAGCTAAAGCCAGACATATCAATGTCTTACCTGCTCAGTCACAGCATGTTATAAAATTAATAAAGTCTCAACTATTTCCTGTCATGCATTTAACACATTCCCCTTCTGTGGTGGAATATAACAAGGAATTCTTGTGTGTCACTCTGTTTCTATGGAGTTTGTGAACTGTGCTGAGGCCTTCCTGTGTTAACAGGAAAGAGACTGAGATGCTAATGGATATTGTCCAATAATAATGAAACACTTGTTGATCTTATTTAGTCATGATCAAGTTTCCATAGAATATTCTCCATAGTTCCTTGAATGGTTTGTAAACTTTGATGAAAACAAGGTATTAAAGCTTTACCAGCTAAATTGAAATGTAGAATTCTTGACAGATATAAGTGTAGTCAGCAAACTAAACTACAATAGTATTAACAGACCCTGTGACTTTTGTTACCATTACAAGCGACAGATCATTAAGTACCATGCCTGCTGGTGTAGGTGATCATGTATCTTCACAACATTTGATCTCAACAGTTATTTATTATGTATGTTGCTGACCTGTCAAGCCATTCTCTTAAGCTGTCTGGTATCTTTTCTCTTTGCGTCCCTCTATCTCTTCATCCCTCAACTTTCCCAGTTGTCACAAAATATCTCAGCTGTTCCCTTCTCATTACATGGCTATAAAATAATGATTGTTTCTTATTAATATTGGAAATATATTAAGACTGGCTCTACATAACATTTAAGAACTCTTTTTCTTGTTTCTTTTGTCAAAAATGGATTGCACAGTACCTTTCTCATTTTTTGGAAAGCTGCCTTTGCCAGAGCCATTCTGCATCTCACCTCTATTGTACATCTACCTTCTGAGATTAACATTGTTCCCAGATATTTAAATTCATGTACCTGTTTTAATATTGTTCCAGTTTTTACTGTGAAAATTTTTTTAGAAATGACATATACTCTAATATAAAATTACAGTTTTCAATGTATCACTGAATATATTTATCATGAAATCTATCTATCTATCTATTGACCTTTCGAGCCATAGCCGGCCCATAGGGCGTAGACCAAGATACACCTTCTCCTATCTGAACTTTTGTTCTAGCAGTTTTCAACTCTTTTAAAGATATTTTATCAAATCTCGCCATCTGTCTCTGTTCTGTGCAAGCAGCTCCATCTCACTGAGGGAGCCGAATCCTGCTGCTTTTGCCTCTCTCATCAATGTTCTTCTCAATGTCTCTCTGGATCTTCCTCTTTTTCTCTTACCTGTTGTTTCCCACATGAGGGCTTGCTTTGCTATTCAGTTATTATCTCTTCTCATCACATGTCCAACATACAACCATCGTCTTTTCTTTATTACTGAAGATATTAGGGGTTGATTGCCGATTTCTCTAATTTCCTCGTTTGTTTTTAATTCGTTCCACGCTATACCAAGTATTTTCCTTAAACATTAATTTTCGAATGCGTTCAACTTTGTTTCTATATCTCTTGTTTTCCAGCTTTCACACGCATACGTAAGGGTTGATAGTACATTTGATTTGAATAGTCTAAGTTTTGTGTTTGGTCTGCTGAGTTTTGATTTCCACAACTTTTCAAAGCTTCTGAAAGACATTGCTGCTTTAGCTATTCTGATTCTAATTTCTTTGCTTGTATCCCCTTCTCGATCAATGTGACTTCCAAGATAGATAAAGTGATCAATCTCTTCTACTGGTTTGTTTTCCATGTATATTTTGTCATCTGTTTGAATTAAACTTTTCATTTTGAATTAGACTTTAGTCATGAAATACTTAATGTTATTTTACAATCTTGGTTAGATTAAATTTATACTATTAATTTACAAAAACAATCATTTTATGAGCTGATTGAAGATAACTGTATAAAATTTGAGCACATGGCTGAGTGGATTCAAAGGTCATTTACCAATTAGACAACAGTGTTTTCGATTCCCAGTAGGATCATCCTTCCATGGAATGTGTAAAATAAAATTGTAATCTGACACTATGTAGTGGTTTTCTTCATCTTTGTTTCTTCCTCATTTGCCTTTAAGAGTTGCGGGAAGATTTAGTGTGTGGTCATTAAGTTCTCTTGGCCTCTTGCTATGTTTCCTAATATCTCTAATGTTCCATCAATCCACCTTTTTAATGGTTTGATCTTTGATAACATTTGTTGATGATCCTTTGTGTCACATTTAGTTTCTTTTGTCTTATCATGTGACCATCCGTTTTCTGTTTATGTATTCAATAGTATACATTGTTCCAAGTTTTTAAAAATTATTATTAATTCTTCACTTCTGATGATCTCTCAGACTGTTTCCTTTTATTCACTTGTCACATTTTGCTTCAGTGGTGGTCTGACATTGACAGCACAATGTTGTAATAATGAGACTTTAGACTTTTTGAACATATTAGTGCCACTGAAGATGGACATTCTGCTGTTTAATCCTGATCACTCATACTGTTCTATTGAATGTGTTGTATTTTGATCTCCATGCACCAGTGCTGAATATGAGTAGACGGTTGTGTCCCATGATATGCTGTCCTAACAAATTAAGTCAGACCTCCACTTTGGTGAAACATGATAAAGAGAAGGGATAAAGTCACTGTTTTGCACCTAAAGTTATTTCCTTGGTAGACAGTAATAGTAAATAATAGTGCTCTTATAGTTTGGCAATCTTTCTTGCATCTTGAGTCTATT